>JAKUCM010000530.1:0-17285 GCA_023374145.1 Lepidium sativum
GTTTAGGTATCAGGTATTTGTATAATATTTTAATTCAACCCGAATTTAACTGAAGTAGATGCCAAATGTGGTCAATTCGAGTCAGATTTTTGCAAAAGAAATCCATTTTTCAGATAATTTTTTATTCGGATTAATTCAACACCATTGGATACAACTGAATACCCAATACCTGACTCGATCCCATTTTTTTTGCATTTAGGTTAATATCGGTACAACTCAAAATTTATGAAATACCCAAATTCGGAATAAACGACCTAACCCGAACCGTACTAACTAAACTCGCAGACCTAATATTATATTTAAGATGTAAATCACATTTTCCAATAAGACTTAACTCATGACATATTTGTTAAAAAGCATGTAGGAACACAATTATTACAATTGGAGAAACTGATAATCAATGAAAAAATTACGTAGAATAAATTTGGTAAACATAAAAAAAATATACTATACCAATACATGAATTAGGAATGACACTTGTAGAGACGAGACAAATCTCTTTCCTTAATTATATAAAAATCCCATAGTGTGACAGATGTATGACATTTTGAATTTCATGATACAACTGTAATTATTAAGTTTTGCACAACCCAAGAACATAATCTAACAAACATTTCTTATGTGTTGTATTCTCATGTGAACAAACAATAATAATGAAGAAAAAAGAAAGTGAAGAGATTGTTGATGTTTTTTATATCTATCCAAAAAAATGAATGAGAGAGATGAGGGTTTGTATCTCCATTATTATGGTCTATAATATTCATTAATCTCAATTAATTTTTAAGTTATTAAGATCAATTGTGAAATTACAAAATTGATAAAAATCAAATCATCAATTGTAGAGAATATGTGAATTTTGACCAAATTTATTCTCTTTAACTAAAAAGAATTTTTTAAAATTTTAACCAAATTAGAATTTATGTAGTAATCAAATACACAAATAATAATTTGATATAAAAGATAAGTTATTAATTTTGTTATGACTTCTTTACAATATACACTAATCTATTTTGTGTATTTCAAACAATAAACAATAGATAAATATTTTTCATTTAGACGATTAAATTTTGACATATGTCTTAAACATTGAGTTCCAACAAAAACTCATTAGACTAAAGAGTCATTTGGTTCATATATTATTATTTTTGCAATTACTTTTTAGTGTACCTGTATTAAGCCTAGACTAATTATTAATTGTGAAGCTTATATCTCGTTTGAAAGATGCTGCTAAGAGAATTGATACATTTAAAATATTCAAAAAAAAAGAGAGTTCAGGCTTGAAAAGGATCGATGCAGAATCTAATCTTATATGAATACTTATAATTGTAATTAGGTAGGTACCACATAATCTTATATTAAACACTATAGAAGTTAGATGGAGACAAGTTTAACACCCAAGTTAAAACTTAAAACAATTCGAGCTACCTACTTTTCTCATTCAAATTTACTCAAATATTTTATGGTAAGGAGATTAATTCATAAAATTGCCAACTCCATTAAGTCTAGAACCAATAGTAGTCTGTCATATACTTTCCGAAGATATCGATGTAGATCCATTCTTTAAAAATCTAAACGATGATTTTCAATCGACAAGACATGCAAAAAATCCCAAAACTAAACAGTAACAAATAAAAAATGGTTATAATTAGATACGAAAAAAATTGACAAGCATTATCTCACTTGCCAACCAATGTGACATATTCTACCTTCCTCAGTTCCTCAGTCTTTCGATTTTCTCCCCGAAAAGCTTATGACTTTTAAAGTTAGTATAGAGACATGCAATCACTGAATCTGACCCATTTTCGTATTATGACTTTTATTTTTTCTACATTATTTCGTTTTCTTTCCTTTGAACAAAAATTGGACACATACAACTGATTTTTATGAAGTGATTAAGTCGTTAAACATCTTTAGGTTTTCGAAATTCAATTTCACCTAATCATAGTTTGGTGTGAAAAAGTATCAAATCTTAATTAAGAATAGTTATAGAATGAAATTTATCAATCTAACAAAAGACTAAAATTAATCACATTAAATTGAGTTTCTGAAATCAATTTATTAGCTTTATATATTGAAAACTTTGAGGTGATTCTAGATTTCTAAAAGTTTACTGTGTGAAGTGATAGGAAATGGGTTAGTAAAATTATTAAGATTCTATATTGACCAAAACAATATAATTCGATTTGGGTTGCTCGAATAGTAGCTACGACAAAATGATGTTCTTTAAAGAAAATATTAGCTGATAATAAAGAAAATGTATAAGTTCATGAATTATGGCCAACAAAACTACCCTTATACAATAACATATTCTTATCATATCAAATCACTTCTAGATTATGTTATAATTTTTTCAACTATAAAGTATATTTAACAGAGTAATGTTTATATTGAAGAATCACAAACTTAATTTGTGTTGGGGGTGGGAGTGGACATGCCTTCCTCTGATTCAATAAAGATTTATTATTGATAAGTCCACCTCAACTTCGTCAAGAATAGATATCTTTGGCTTATGGGTCTCGTCTAGAACAGACATCTTTGGTTAATGGGCCGGTTTCGTCCATGGCAGACATCTTCGGCTCATGAATCTCATCAAAAGTCTATAAGTTCGGCGCAGCGCAAACCCAAACAAGTAAGGGAGAACCTTAGAAAAAAATCATTTTATAAAAGGAGAGAGAAATTTAAATTAAAATGCGAGAGCAATCCTGCCTCAAACTTAAATTCCTAATTTTTGTACTTAAAATTGTAACCAAATTTTAATTTTGCCACTCTTGTAATCACTATTTTACTACATAATAAACAAAACCGTCTACCTTATTTTCACTGACTAATATATGTGTTACGTACGATACAAAAAATTTGCATACAAATTTGATATCATTATATTTGCACATGTTAAAAATAGTAGTACCAAGTAGTCCATTTAGACAGCAAAAGCTTTGTTCAATATCAGGTAATATTTTAGTTGGAGTCCAAGCAACTTGCTTGAAATTGTTTTAAGTATTGTGTAATAATAGTGAACTAAATTCGAAGGGTGTAGATCAGAAATCTAGAATTTCCGTTTATATAAATAAGTAAATGAATATAAGACCATACTCGGATAAAAGACAAAAGGGCTGCTGGTTTCACTCTTGTATGCATTTACGTACCCACCGGAATTAGCCCTAATCCTTAATATATATATATATATATATTCTTTTCTTTTCTGTCCTTTTCAAAAGTTCTCGTCGACAAACTCTATAATTAGCGTGAACATGAACTTCTCTGCATATTGCGCTACTTGAAATAAATAAAAAAGGTATATCGAAGCAAATAATTTTAATATATAGAACCATGTGTGAAGAATTCAAACTCTATTTGTGTTACAAGTTTTACTTTCTTCTAGATAGTGTAAATACATATATCCAAGACCATTATAGTTTTATTAGTTGAACAAACAATAAAAACAATTGAATCAGTATTACTCGATCTATTTCTTAAAACCTTTTATTTACTACTATATAGAGAAAGATAAAGTCGAATTCCATATATATCTAAGTCATTAGGTTATTTTTATTTAATCACCACTATATTTAAATGTTCATTCTTACAATTATTTTCATTAATATTCAATTTCTGATTCTTGTGTAATTCATGTAATAAAATTTAAGATTTTGAGATAAGATAATTTAAATATAATTGTTTTTCAAATAAAACAATAAAATAACCAAAATATATGTGGTTCATTTGATCTACTTCTAATGTAATTAGGTAATAGATAGTAAATTTGAATAATACTGGTTCTAGTTAAAAGAAGCTATAAATGTTGATTAAAAAAACAATAAAAGTAAGGCGAGATAGTGTAAAATGAGTAGAAATAAAGGGCAAGAAAGGAAGGTGAACAAAATTCATGATTGGATGGATGGCTACCAAATTGATGTTGCTTCGCTTTCCTTTGCAAAGAATCTTCTCATCATTTTTGTATCAAACTGCAATTACTATTTTCGCTGTCTAATAATATATTCTTATAACTATTTAAAGGAATCCACTAAAGATATCTGCATTTTCATATAATTCCAGTTCTTTATTTATATTCATAATGTGATTTACAAGTGGCCGTACACTCATCGTACATACTTAGAAGGACCTCTACATCCCAATATATTGTTGAGTTTATGTAGATTTTATAAACTATTAATATATTTTCTATGGAGGTTGATCTTTTTTCTTTCAGTAGAAAAAATATTAAAACATATTCTTCATATCGTATACTTGATTTGTGGGGCATTCGACGCAAACAGTGTCACTTTCATAAACAGATACATGACACTGTCAAATCTTTTATAAAGTATTGTAACATTTTTCTCTCCCTAAGTACATTTCCTTTTCAGATTGTTACAATATTTTGTGCAAATCTAAAAACAGTAACTCTACTAAGCTCAAATCTCATATCTATCAATTATTCGCTCATAAGAAAAAAATCAAGCATGACCAATTGAAAAGTATATGAAAAGAACTTTGAATCATTCTGTGCAATGTTCTAATATTAACTTAAAATATGTTAATGTTTATAAATATTCTAAGCAACGCTTCACGTATATTTTGATAATTTTTACTCATACGGAATAGTAGCTCCAACACACTAGTCATTATTTTGAGCACATTTGTTTCGCATTGACCATAATAAATTGTTTCCATATAGCTATTGTTTCAATAAAAACTCCTGATCATTTATTTTTTTGTTTACCCTTACAGCTATGCAGTTTAGAATGATCTGCGTGCTTGTTTACTTGGCTCGTCCATTATCCTATATTGGGTTGATAGTGTCTCTCGACTCTCATCTTCCCATCTCCCATATTTGGATCGCATTTTAGCCAAGCTTGTTTTTCATACTACGATATATTATTTTGGCGTGGGAGAAACTCTTTCATTCATAGCTGACCTGCTTCTCTTTTTTTTTGGATTATCTCGTTTTATTGACAAGATTGTTCATAACAGAATCTCTTTCTTTAACTATCAGTTTCGTCATAGATTGGAAGGTCTTCAAAAACGACGATGATTTGAGGTTCGATTAAAATGATTTTTTATTTTTTTTTATATAGATTCTTTAGTTTTGGCTTGTATTTATTCATAGTTATATATAAACCTCTTTGTTGAAGAATAAATTTGAAAAATTGTTTCCATATGTTTGTTGCATACCAACCAGATCACTTAATCCGCCGCAATCTATTCCAATTTCTAGTTGTAGTTTATTGTTTTTAATATTCATTCATTCATAAAATAAGTAATGTCCAAACGTTTTTTGTTGTTGTTTAGTTTCCCTTGTCCAAACGTTTTCTTTTCTTTCAAATAAGTGATGTTTTGTATTTTAAAGACAAAAATTATTGAGTTACTTTTCATTAATTCTACGACTTATTTATACTAAGTTAAAATTTTAGCTACGATATTTAAATAGTTTATATAACTTAGCAGAACAAGAAAAGAAAAGCAAATGGACATAGATAGAACAAAGTATAAGATACAATTTTCATAAATAATTAGAAGAAAAATGAAAGAAAATCAAATGTCATTGTTCATCAAAATATGTCATGCATTTCATCATCGTTAGTCGTACTCGATATAGAGAAAGATGAATACAAGAAAATATATTGGTCAAATTGTTAAATTTCTATCTCTACCAATTTTTTTGCATAATTTATTCAAATAGTCGTGTAATCTTGTATAATATAGTTTGGGATTAAGAAAGTTTAAATCATAGATCTCTTTGTTAACGTAGTCACGTATAATATTGGTTTGAGATTTAAAGGGCTTAGGACATAAGTCTTCTTAAAGTATAAACACTGTAAAAGAAAAGAAAAATGATGGAGTTAAAATCATTCGGTTAATACTGAACGTTCAAGTATCCGTTTGGGTTCAGATTTTTTACATTTTGGAGTTTCGATTCTATTAATTTAGGATCCATTCAGATATTTCTATTTTTTGGATCGGGTTCGGTTCGGGTATAGATTGGGTCGGGTTCGGATATTTATATATAAATCTATATAAAAACTTAAAATAAAATATTTAATAGAAATATGTTTATAAGAGCTTAAATTTAACAAAAATATTTTGGGTCTCCGTTCGGTTTTTAATTCGGTTTTGGTTCGGGGTCGGTTCGGATTTTTGGATATATAAATATAGGACTCAGTAATATATTTTTCGGGTTTGGTTCGAGTTCAATTTTTTTTTGGATCAGTTTCAGTTCGGATTTTGGATATTGATTTTTATGTTTAGACCTAATAAAAATGAAGAAAAAAACAGTGGGGATGGCGAGAGAGCGCAGCAATAATCTTAAACTAAAGATGTAAGTTGCAATAATTAAGAGTAAACAATGCAAAGTACAAAATTTCCGTTAGAAAACTGCCAAACATTGAATTAACTAAACGTTAAATGATTTGTTGTGTACTTTTCTTACTGTCTAAGAGATACACTATGGGCTTATTGTCTTTCCCTCACATGGCCTTTGTCGGATTCTATTTTTTTGTTCTTCAATTTTTGGCTATATTAAGTATTTTTTATTTTATCAAATGCATCGCATTTTTTTGTATTTATGCATTATTTATATACTCCTTCTATGCTTCAAGCACTTTTATAATTATACAAAAATTAAGGAATATATTACGTAAATTAACTTTATTAGCTGAATAACTTTGATTATGGCTGATGTTTTGTTTTCCTAAGTAAAACAATCGAAAATATGTTCGCTAAACTAAAAAATAAAAGAAAATAATCATTTGATAAGTCGAAGTTCTTTTTGTAAGTGACATTTAGTCTAGTAGCAGGTGATAAATTTATAAGAGGCATACGCATTTGCACATCCTGGGATCGAGTCTCCCGCTTAAATTTCCAAAAACTTAGCTAATAGGCCGACCATTTGTAGTCCAATGTTGACAAGAAAAAAAAGAAATAAAAGTTAGAAGTTTTTTTTTGCTTCTATGGAAATATTGTTACCAGAGAAATAGGAAATTTTAAAAAGTACTTAGCATAAATTTGGATAGTCACTATTAAGGGAATTTACAGAGAAAAAGTGACAGTATTCTAATAGAAAATACTTGGAATTAAATCACTATCATAAACCCAAATGTTGCAAGTGACATTTAGTTTAATGGCATGTGATAAATCCATAAGAGGTACTTGCACATCTTGGAATAGCATCCCCCGCTTGCAAACTTGACTAATGAGTTGACTATTTGTGGCCCGGTTGACAAAAAAAAAAAAAAAAAACCCAAATGTTCATTTCTCTGATTTATATTTAAAGTCTCCGGATTCGGATTCGAACCCGGGAGGACTCGGTGGAACGACTCACCCACCTTTGGCCGCCATCTCCTACTCGGCATTTTCATTGGGCCCCAATTTATAAAAAATATTAAAAAGATCCGAACCCGATTAAAAATTAGTTCGACCCGACTCGGGTGTAACTCAGCCGAGTCACTGACGATTTCATTCAAAATTAGCCTTCTGTACTTGTTCCAAGTCAAGCCGGGTCATAATCCACCGTCGGATCTTAAGAGAATTCTCACCAGACGACTTTCTCGGCGACGCCGTTAAGCAACGGCCGAGATTCGATCAACAGATCTAGCTTGCTCTTCATCCCTCCATGTCCGTGGCATTTCTGGGGATCATCTGGACAAGTAAACCGGCTTGACCGGAACAAATCGGACCGGGAAATAAACCGGATAGCTTCTTCGAAAACTGATTCTTCACAAGGAATAACCAACGGTCCTTGGTTAGCAAAACCAAACTCTTCCTCAGCTTGAACAAGGAGATTACTCAGGATCGGATGGTTCAGGTACGACGCACGCACCACAAATCTCCTGCAACTGCTACCAACACAGACTGCCACGTGTCCAGATGGAACATCCGACGGTACACAACGACTCACCGAAGATAGCCTCGCTTTATTACGCCATCGCCGGAGCATTTGCCTTAGCCTCACTATGTGACGGATCTTGCTGCATTTTCCAAGACCTTCAGCCATTTTTGTTTTCCAGATTGAAGTCAAACTAACTTTATGGTTCTGGTTTTCCTTTTGCTTTTCTCGAGAAAGTGAGAGAAATTTGTCAGGTGGAGGGATTTTCAAAGTTTGGGAGAGACCAAGTTTAAATAGTCAAGAAACACAAGATTACCACCCGGTTTTTGAGATAATTACGAAATTGTCCTCTCTACTATTAGTGATTGAAATTTTGATTACGATTCCATTTTTGTTTTGTTTTGTTAAATCAAATGGCTCAAATTAGAAGTCTACGGGATAATGGTTATGTTAATGAAGCCATTATGAAAAGAAAACAAAGTTGGATCTCAGATTATATAAGACTCGTATTTTGATGTATTACTTCATTGACAATGCGTACGCATTTTAGAAATTTAAACAGTAAAACTGAAAAGACATGTTAAAATCTGCTAAAAAAAGAATATACGTTTTGACGTACCAAAACCACGTAGTTTTTTAGTAGATTGGAAATGTGTCATCCAAAATGCCCCATCTTTTTATTTTTAGTATTGCTTTTGAATAATATTCACAGAACAACAAGCAGCCAAAAAAGGAATGCAAAGACTTATAATCATTATTGTCTTTTAAACTTTACTGTAAAAAATATGAAGTCCAATAGTCTTCTCATCTTCGTTTTCTCGTTGATTTCGGTTCGATTTCTTCAATAGTTTATGTAAGATTGTTCGATTCTTTGGTTGTTCGTTGAGAGACTAGGTTACTTAGATGCATGGCTTTATCAGATTGAATCCCAAGGGAACGAGGCCACATTTTGTGATAACATTATCTTCACAAGTGGTGCTATCGTTTTGATCCTGCTCTCTGATTTTATGTCTAAAAAACAAGTAGTTAAAGTGTTAAAATATAACAATTTGTTATGTATACCTTGGCTACAATCTCGTTGTTCTCGGGTATTACCAAAGCAACAAGTTTGCTACTATGATAAATGGGAAAGGCTAGTTGTTATCCTTGTTTGTCACAGGGGGAGAATTATAGTTTATATATGACTTATTCATTATAGTTCGAAGTTGTTTAATGGCATACCTTATATCCTCAGTGATGAAATTAGCGGGAATGGTGATCTTAGAGGTCGACTTAAACACCATATTGGATTAATAACACATTTTCTAACGCATAGAGTTTCAGAACATAGATCAATATTTTTGTATCATATGTATGGTAGTGAACAAACTTAAAGGAAAGTGTAATCAGAATGAAAATGTTTCCTTTCATCTTGGAATTAATAGCAAACCAGATTTTGAGCTGTTATTAAAGGCTCGATTTGTTAAGTTGCATTATCTAGTGTTACAACTAAGAGAGCAATATCAGTTTCTCTAGTGTTTATATATGGTTGTAGCACTATTTGTTAAGTGTTGACAATTATCATTGTTGGAAGAAGGCTCTTGTCCGTTTATTAAGTAGTAACGTAATACCTCAGGTCATGGCTAATTCTAACCAAAACTTAATTATGATAGGTGTTTATAACAGTGTACACCAAATCAATTAGAATGTTGTCACCATATGGAACCATATGGTCAATTGGACCAAGCTGACTGATGTTATATAAACCATCAAGTCAATCAGAAATATTTGGAGACAGTTGACTCTATTCGCATGATCATGGTAACAACAGTAGAAGGTTCGTTACTAAAGTATCTCCATATTTTCAATACTCAGATTAGTTCATCGAATTGGCTAAAAATTGTCAAAGAACGAATTATTTTGAAAACTGTTTTTTAAGGAAGAATCCATGAAATATATGGTTTTTCGATTTTCTGCAGGGATAATATTTGATCAAAGGTTTTTTCCTTTTTGATTAGTAAATTAACCAAATTTGAATTTAGGTGGTCCATATCCCTAATTAATAGGATTTGGGGTAAACCTTATTTACTAAGGTTAAGAGAGGACTTCCTTTAACATCTAGGTATCGTAAAAGGTTGCCGTTATTTACCCCTAATAGTCAAACATTTCGATACTCTTTATTCAAAATCAGTTTATTCTTGCTCATCTCATTAACCAAAACTTTCTCTGGTTTTATACGTGCAAGGATGTCCCAATTAAACATCAATTTGAAGAATGATGAAACACGATCACCTCCAAGGAGGCTAAAGATCAAGATTCCAAAAATTGACAATTCGGATTTACTTGCAAGATCATCCAAGGTCCTGATTGGTCCATGTTTGAATCTCCTTGTCCAGAATATGGACACTTTCATCTTCAGAATGCAACAATTCTGGAATTTGGTGGGGAGAGTTAGTGGTCTGAATTTAGGCAATGGACGCTTCCAGTTCGAGTGTCAGGAAGTTAAAGACTTGAAAGGAGTTCTCAACTACGGCTCAATCAGTTTTGATGGTTGGATGGTGATCTATGCACCCTGGAAACCTCTTGCAGACGCGGATTACCCTAATACAATCCACCTTTGGATCAGAATCATATGTATTCCTTTTGAATACCGAGTAGAAGAAGTATATCGACTGGTTGCATGGGCAACATGTTTAGTAATTGACATTGAGGTCCCAAAGGATAAGGTATTGATTGAAATCCCTTGCTCTAAACCTCTAATTTTCTCGTTAATTCAGGAATTTGAAGAAGAAAAAGAGAATAAGATCATGTTTGAATATAAGAGGATTGCAGGGTTTTTTTCTCTATGCTATATAATGACTCATGACACTAGTTGTTACTACAAGGCTAATAAAGAGGTTCCAGAATTTGGTGGGTCGGATATAGGAAAACATGGTGACATTACTAGAAACAAGAGTTACAAAGGAGCAATATTAAGTGGTAGAAAACAGTCAGATGGGAACTCTAGGGTGTCAACATCTTCTGGTACCAATAAGGGTACAAATAAATCCCATGGTCCTTATCAGAATAGAGAGGCTCCAAAACTGTTTATCTCAGAAAAGAAGTTTGAAAATAAGGATATGGGAAACATGATGGCTTCTCCTTCTATTAGATCAGACTAATGATCAAACTTCCCAGAACTTGTCAGAAGTAGTATTGGAAAATTTGGCAATTGAAGCTGCTGTTCTAACTTCCCAGAACTTGTCGGAAGTAGAAGCAACAAAAATTCATGAGCAATATGCACGACAGTTGCAACAATGCAAGGAAGCCCAACAAGCATAACCCCCCCTCTCGGACTGAATAAGGTATCATCTAGGTCCTCAACACCACTTCGTGTGGTGAATTAGAAAAAAAGGAGTGTTGTCGCAGCAAATGTCTCCCTGTAAGATGCCTATGAAGATTAAGGCAAAATCAGGGAAGTCAAAGGAGCAAGATTAAAGCTCTAGAGTAATTTATTATTTTAATTCATGTTGTTTCAAGCCTTATGTTGGAATTGGCAAGGCCTTGGTAACAAACTTTCTATAAATAAACTAAGAGATATTTGGAAGAAATTTAAACCTGATTTTTCTATTCCTATCAGAAACAAAGAATAACTTTCTTTTTATGGAAAAAATCCAATTACACTTGGGTTATAGTTTATTATCTACAGTAGAACCCTCCGCTACAAGTGGAGGTTTAACCTTATTCTATTCATATAATTTTAATGTGACAATAAATAATAAGGATAAAAATATGATAGATATTTCTTTAAATCTACACGATTTAAGATCAGATATTACTTTTCTATATGGAGAACTAGTCCAGAATAAGAGGGATTGTGTTTGGGAGAGATTAACTAGATTCGGAACTATCAGAAATTCCCCCTGGTTAATTACTGGGGATTTCATTAAGACATGCCAATTCTTTCATGAGCTTCAACAAAATGATTTGAGATTGCTGACTAGTTGATTTCCCAAAACTGGGTAATTTCTTGTCCTGGCGAGAAGTCAGAAATAATGGAATAATCCGCTATATATTGGAGATGATAGGTTCTGATCATAGGACTATTCTAGGCCGTTTTAAGAATCATACATATAAACCTAATAAGCAGTTTCTTTGATAAGAGATGGCTTGGAAAGGAGGGTTTTAAGGAAATAATAGAGAAAAGCTAGAAAAGCTTTCCTGGTCAGCGTAAAGTGTCGTTCCCGGGGAAGATTAAAAATTGTCGCAGAGAGATTTCTCATTGGAGGCATGAAACTATACTTCCAGGTCCTTAGAAAATTCTGGATCTACAAAAACTCATAGAAGACTCTAAAAATGTACAACAACTAACATAGCCACAAATTCGGAGGCTGAATATAACCTTACAAAATATTATGCTGAGGATGAGGCATATTGGAAACAAAAAAGTCTGAATAAATGGCTAAAGGAAGGAGATGAAAATACAAAATTATTCCATGCCCAAACAAGACAACTCCGAGCACAAAATATAATAATAGGACTTATGAGTAAAAATGGTAATTGGATTACTAAGGAAGAGGAACTCGAGGGAGAAGCCACGACATATTTCTCGGACCTCTTTTCCAGAAATGGCAATAATACAGTCTTACTAGAGGAAATGAAGCCCCTAATAATGAGAACTGATAACCAAAATTTGATGTGAATGGCTACTGAATTAGAAGTAAAATCAGCTTTCTTCATGATGAGTCCCGGGAAAATGCCGGGACCGGATGGCATGACTGCCCTTTTTCAAAACTCATGGAACGTCATTAAAAATGATCTTGTTGCATTACCTAATGACTTTCTTCGTTAGAGCTTTTTTGATAAAGGACTTAATAAAATAAATATTTGTCTTATTCCCAAGGTTTCTAGGCCAATAAAGATGGCAAAATACCGGCCAATTAGCCTATGTAATGTTGGTTATAAAATTGTTTCCAAAGTCTTGTGTTTGATATGAAAGAGAGTCTTACCAAAACTAACGTCGGAAACCCAATCAACCTTCATAACGAGTCGACTTATATCGAATAACATATTGATTGCTTAGTAGATGTTTCATGTTTTACGGACAAATAAGTCGGTGAAGAGCAAAATCATGGCCATAAAAACATATATGAGCAAGGCATATGATAGAGTAGAATTGAATTTTGTAAAGGCATTATTTAGGAAGTTTGGATTTTGTGATAAATAGATACGTTGTATTATGTTTTGTATAACCTGTGTAGAATACTTAGTAATTATAAATGGTACTATGGGGGGTCGCATTATGCCGTTTTGTGGTTTACGATAGGGGGACCCACTATCATGCTATATATTTATATTGTGTATAGATGTTCTGATAGCCAAATTGCGCCATGCCAAACGATGCGCATTAATTACCGGTGTATAAACTGCACGTGCTAGTCCAACTGTTTCTCATCTTTATTCGAAGATGATAGTTTATATTTCTGAAAAGCCTCCGTGGAAGAAGCTACTCACATATTAAAAATACTCAAAGAGTATGAAATAGTATCAGGTCAACAAATTAATTTTGAAAAGTCATCTATTCAATTTGGCCATGATGTTCCAGATCAACATAAATTGGATATCCATTAGATTCTGGGGATCACCAATACAGGCGGAATGGGATCCTATATAGGTATTTTGGAAGATATATGGGGGCCAAAACTAAGGTTTTTGCTTTTGTGCACGAAAAACTTCAGGAAAGAATAAATAATTGGTCTTCAAAATTCCTATCAAAAGCGGGAAAAGAAGTCTTAATCAGATCGGTCCTAACAGCATTACCAACTTATGTAATGTCATGTTATAGATTACCTAAGTCGATCCTAATTAAATTAAATTCTACAATAGCAAAATTTTGGTGGTCAAACTCAAGTACTTCCAAGGGAATTCACTGGAAATAGTGGAAAAAACTATGTAAACCAAAATCAGAAGGAGGTTTGGGCTTTAGAGCCTTAGAGGATTTTAATTCAGCTCTACTGGCTAAACAATTCTGGAGATTTATAGAATTTCCAGACTCCCTCTTTTTGAAAGTAATGAAGGGACGTTACTACAAGAACACATGTCCTTTATCAGTAAAGATGATAACCTCTCCTTCTTACGGATGGCGAACCATCTTCTCATCTCAGCCTTTACAATCTAAAGGAATCATTAGAAAGATGGTAAATCCATAAAGGTTTGGCAAGATCCATGGATACCAGATAGTTATCCCCGGGCTGCAGTTCTGCCTTACTTGAATTTATATCCGGATCTAACTATTGATCAATTTATTGATTCGAGATCTAGATCTTGGAAAGAAGTCTTGGTTCGACAATACTTCAATTCTAAGGATGCCCAAATAATTTTGGGAATCCCGATTCCTAGAGGAGATTGGTCAACAGAAAAGGTTTCCGAAAAGCTAAAATATAGTCAGTTTGGTCCAAACTTTGGAGCTTTGTACAACAAAATCTGGATATTGAATTGCACGAACAAAATTCAACATTTTATTTGGCAAGCTTTAACAAGTTGTACTACAGTTTTGCAGAACCTGAATCATAGGGGTATTAACTGTGATACTATATGTTACCGTTGTAATGCAGACAACGAGACTATTAATCATGTTCTTTTTGAATGCCCTTTAGCAATTCAGATTTGGGAGTGCAGGTTTGCCATGGGACTAGATGTTATTGCTGGTGAATCTATTTGATATCATCTTGATTATCTGTTTTGGAGAACACATGTTCCTGATGCTACTAAAATATTTTCCTGGATTATTTGGCACATTTGGAGATCGAGGAATGAATTCTTTTTTTGAACAAAGATACAGATTCTCGCAACATACTAACTCTAGTGGAAGGTGACTATAAGGAATGGTCTGTTAGTCGGAATGAACTCAAAGATTTAATAATCCCGTTCGAGGGTTCATTCCACCCCCTTTAAAGTCTCCTTTGGCTTTTCCATCCAACTCAAATCCAATCTTCACAGGCGTCAAATGCTCTATGGATGCCTCCAAGAAAGGATACCGATCATCGAACGAGCTTTGGTTGTTTTTGTTTTCCAAATAAAGTGGGAGGAGAAAATATGGGGGCTTGAGCTGTTCACCGGAGTCTTTCTGCCCTTGATGCCAAGATTGAAACAGTACTGTGGACAATGGAGTCAATTCTAGATCTATAATTCACGCAGGTGGAGTTTTCAACGGATTGTGAAGCGGTCTTAAAGATAGTAAATTATTTAGAGGAGTGGCCGACTTTCGTTCCTTACCAGGAGGAATTTTCGAGGCTTAGCTCTATATTTTATCATTTCTCGGTTTCTTTTATTCCAAGAGCGCTTAATCATAAAGCAAATTCTCTTACTCGTTGTATACGAGAGAGCGCCTATGATACCCGTTGAATTTTTTTACCGAGGTGATTCTTGATTATATAATATGATGTTGAAAAATGGTTACTTTTGGTTTAAATACGATGTGCTTAAGTATTATCTCTCCAGGTTTTGTCTAATCAAGTTTTATCTCGTTTATCCTCAAGAAAATCTTAAATAATAATGATTAATAAAGATATCTATTAAGAAGGAATAATAAAAAAGGTATAGAGGATATGCTTGGGCATTTGGATCGGGTATGGGTAGTACCTGATCGGGTCTGGATCTTTCGGGTTCTCGATTTTGGTACCTATTTAAGAACCAAAACTAAATCAGTTCGGTGCTGGTTCAAGTGTAACCGGTTTTGGGTCGGTTCGAGACTAAATTTTTAATACCTAATGAAGAACCAAAATTATTTTGGTTCAGTCTGTGTTTCGGTTCGGGTCCGGGTTGGATCCAATAAGTATTGAAAATTTGATGAGTATTCGGATATTTTTGGGTACCCAAAAATAAAAAGTACCCGAAAAAAAAGTACCAAAAAAAAGTACATGAATATTAAAAACAACAAGAACAATGTCTAAATGTCTGAAACACAATCCAATTGTTTCAAATACATGTTCTAAAGATACCAAAGAACTACAAAGATATTGACAATTCATCTTACACAATCCAAAAAACTGCAAAGAAAGCAAAGAACTTCAATTTGGATCATACTTCAATTCATTCCACCTAAAACATATCACAATTATTAAGTCATTATGGTGATCATATTGCAACAGAAACATATCGAATCATTTGATGAAAATCAAGTATTCATACCTCATTCTTCATAAACCTCTGTTTTCTACTTCTCATATGTCTTCATACTCCACAAAATTAAAAAAAAAACATAACAAAGTTAAGACAAAATTAAGAAAACTGAACAAAACTTATAGCTCATCTTGCATTTCTTACCCCTCATGAGCTTTTCTTTCATCTCAACATCTCAAAGCATTTCTTGTATTGTCATAACGTCTTTGTCACTAACATGAATTTCACACTTCAACCATTATTGAACACACATCAACACTTGAGTCGAATAATTTGTTAAACAACTCATTGATGGCTCCAAAACCCTTCCACTAGTGCTAAATGCTGATTCAGATGATAATAATAAGATTTGCATTGTTGGTACATCCTTTGCAATCTCCAAAAGAATTGGAAACTTCATTTAATTCTTTTTCCACCAAGATAATACATCATAATGTGCTCCAGCCATTAGATTAGGATTCTCTACCTTCTCTTTTAGATATATTTCTAATTATGTACTCTCATCTTGCAATCCTATCTCAGTCACAAGTTCTTTATAGAGAGAATCCATTCTCTCATACCCGAGATCATTATCCATTTGAAATTGGTATTCTCTCTGAGGCAGAATTCTCTTGTGTATAAGATGAATTAACATTCGATTGAGCTGAATTTGCAACCAAGGTTGCTGTGTTATGTCTACTGATGTACTCCTCGAACAATCTCTCCAAGATGTTCATAACTACTCTATTTAACTGAGCAAATTATTGGCTGTCTTTACCATATAGTTTCTTAAAACATAGTTGTGCAAACTTCATCTTCTTAGACGGATTAAAAAACACTAGCAACTATAATCATATTGTTAACTTCAGTTAGACTCCAGTACTTGTGTAGCTTCTCAGACATAGTTATTGTTTTTCTCTTCAAAGCAAGGTTGTTACCCTTACTATTAGTGGAGATTCAATGCAATTGTTACAGTTTCATTGTAACACAAATAAGAACAGACTGAAGTTAAAAGCTGACAACACCAATGTGCTTTTGTAAAACGGCACCAATACTTTCATACGAGCTTCTATTGATTCCCAAACAGCAGAAATTGGAGGTCCCACTCCTTTTTTCCATCCAGTGTTTCTAAAAATTACGATCTATAAGGTACATCTTCCTCTTCCATCTTATCAAAAGCTACTAAAAACTTCAATGCTTGATTAAACATTAAGTAGATTAAATTCCATCTAGTTCCTACATCTAAAGAAAGACTTGCTCTATGAATTATTCCAGTGTCAGCCAGCAGCTCAAACGATTTCTGTCTATTTCCAGAAGATCTAACAAAGTTGATTGCATTCCT
>JAKUCM010000531.1:0-44595 GCA_023374145.1 Lepidium sativum
AGGATTTTATGTCTAGATTTAAGGTAGTTGTTGCTGCTAAGATGAAAATAGTGATCTTGATTAATAACTGCATAATTGACTATTGACATATGTGATTTTGCTAAAATTTTGCTAATTAAAGTAATATGTATACTAATGTTTTGTAATTTTTTTATTGTTTGAAAAATTACAAAAAAGGGAATTATGTGAAAAAAGAATTTTTTTTTGTTGTGCCTAAACAATAAAAGAAAAATAAAATTCACATACAAAATAGTACACAATAAACAATAATTCTAGTTTTTAAAATATTGTTCCCACATTAAAGAAATTTAAAGATTATCATTAAATTTAGGTGACCTAATAATTATATACTTTTAACTAATATATATTTTGTGTATTATTAATGTATTAGATTAGTAAAAGAACTATGAAGTAAATGTGTTATATTTTTAATAATATTCTAAATATATTTTCAAGTATAAAATATATATATATGTATTAAATATCTATGATATACTACAGATATATTTGAGAAATTATTAGTTGGTATATTAATAATATTTACTTAAATTATTAGATTAGTTCTGCTACTTACCAATAATTATTAGTTGGTAAATTATTAGACTTTGCATGATTCTGCAACTTTTATTCCATGATTTTGTTTTAGTTTTTCCATTATACAATTATGTAAGATTATCGATCAAAGTCGGTATATTAATAATTTAGCGATGAATCAAAAAAAGTCTTTAGACTATTAGATTTTTTTATTGAGTATAATGTTTTGTAGGAACCAATTAAATTTATCTATTTTAAAATATCTAAATATGATTGGTTTCTTCAAAAATAATATATTTAACAAAAAATCTTACCAAATAAAACGTTATGTAAATATAATAGGACTGCTATGTATTCCTAAATATTAATATCGTTCTGTAAATCATAAACTCATAATCACATGTGTACGTTTATATACATTTCTTTAAATTTTTGTCTTTTCTAGTGCATGTGATGATGCTTCTCAGATGTCGCATGGAGCTTTGGGTGTGGGAAGAGTTGATGGATGGTGTTGGAAACTCTCTCAGTATCGGCCAATAATAGCCATGCGACATTGTACTAGATTCATACATGTGTTTGTACGTTATTACAAGTTACAATTTTAACAAAACCTCTGCCGACACTAATGTAAAAAATTATTTTTTACGTTTATAATTTTGCATTTCCTAACGGTTACATCAACTCACCATTTTTAGTTCTCTATAACTCTAAATGTCATCTATAATGTTGATAGACAAAAAATCATTCAGAACACATGTATACAACAATTGACTTTCACTAATTTGTATTTCACTTTTGTGAATTGATCACAAGTTGAATCTTGTAAAAATAAAATGTTAAGAATTCTTTTCTCAGAAAAATTTCCCCTTTTTGTCACAAATATGATTGGCTTGTATTAAATTAATACGAGAACACAATAGAAAAAATGGTTCAAAATCTCATTGCCGAAATTATTACAAAACGTAATCCAAGGCATTGGAACTGACCTAAAATTACAAAACTAATCTTCCTTGGATTATTTTTTTGTTATTTTTTCTGAAAACTCTATAATAACCATCAGCTTTTATTTTTGGACAACATTGTCACTGCAAAGAAAATATTTCATGCTTTGAGAAGAATAAATCAATAAAGGACATTACATGGCCATGAAAACCGTTATATACAAGGCATTTGATAGAGTATAATGAGTTTTTGTGGAAAGTCTACTAAGTAAAGTTGGGTTTAGTGAACGATGGATTTCATGCATGTATTTAGTTCTAATTAATGGATAGCCATACAAAAAGATTTCTCCCACAAGAGGTTTGAGATAAGGTGATCCGTTATCATCCTTTCTATTCATTATTTTTATAAAGGTATAGATTAACAACCTTTAGAAAAAGAGGCACAAAAGAGAATAACTAGGATTTCAGTAGAAAGGGAAAGCCCGACAAGCTGATGGCGTGTTTTTTTTTTGTAAAAGAGAGGAAGCTACGATAATATTCGACATTTTGAAAGACTGCGAAAAGGTCTCAAGAAAACAAGTCCATTTCAGTAAATCATCAATACAGTTGTGGGGCATACAGTATAGGAAGATATTAAACTGGAAATTCATAATGCTTTGAAGATCTAGAATATCGGGGGCATGGGGTTGTACTTGGGACTCCTGGAAAGTTTAGAGGGTGAAAAAAAGAGAGTATTTGATCGTAAAGGAGAAACTACAAGATATAATTAATAGTTGGTCATTAAATTTTTTTTCAAAAAGAGGTAAGGAGATCTTAATCAAATTAGTATTAACGACACTACCTACTTATTTGATGTCATATTATAAATTACTGAAATCAATCATAGTGAACCTAGACTTAGACTTTGCAAATTTTTGGTTAGGAAACTCGGATAATTTAAGAGGTATACATTAGATCAATTGGGGTAGATTATGCAAAGGTAAACATGAAGGACTACATTTAAGAGCTCTAGAGGAATTTAATTCAACTGCTAGCAAACACAAATGGAAAAAACAAATGTCTTATACCCAGTAAAGGTGTATAACCCTTCGTATGGTTAGCGCATCATAGTTTCCAAAAGATATTTGGTTAGTAAGAGATTAATAAAATGAATTGGTAACGGGGATCATACACATGTAAGGAATTACCAGTGGATTCTAGACATAATACTTCATACAGCTTCGCGGCAAGGTCCAAATATATATCTTGATTTAAAAGTCACCTAATTAATTAACTCATGTACATGATCCGGGAAAATGGCTCTAATAAATCAGTTTATGACATGTCAATATGCAAATATCATTTTGGGAATCCATTTATCAAGAATTTCAAAAAGATTATTGGGAATGGTACTTTACCAAGTCAGAGAAATATACTGTCAAATCAGGATACTGGGTCAAGAAATATATCTCTCTTTGACATGGGATAACATGGACCAAATATCAAAGCCTTCTAAGAAATAGTTTAGAAGTTAAAATGTCCTTCGAAAGTGAAACACTTCATATGGCAGACATTATCAGGATGTGTAGCAGTTAAAACAAGCTACAACATAAAGGAATTAAGTGTGACTCCTTATTTTCTCGTTGTGGTTTTGATGGGGAGAAGATATAACCATTTGTTATTTGAATGCCTTTCAGCTTTCAAATCTTGAGCTATTTCAAAGATTCCAATTGACTATGGAGATTTCCCGGGCTTATCTTTATTCGTAAATATGGACTTCATTTTCTGGAGAATACCAAAAATTGTTGATAAGAAAAGTTTTCCATGGATATTGTGGTATCTTTGAAAAGCTAGAAATAATAAATCTTTCTCTAACCAAGATAGAGATCTAAGAGAGGTAGTTCGTTAGCTGAGATTGAGGCAAACTTATAGTTTCAAGCCTAAGGTGGATTCTAGGTGAAGCCATTAACAAATGGAGTTCCGAATGAAACCTCCAGAGACTTTCAGTCCCATTATTTGATAGGACTTTCATGTTTCACATGTTATAGATCTTATGTGGACGGGTTCTCGAAAGAATTTGAGTATTTCTCAAGTTTAGGATGGATCTGTTTTCCTGATGCAGATGACGATTTATGTATGAGAGCTCCTGGCATCCATTGGAGCCTTTCAGCTTTGCATTCAGAATTTGAAGTGATTCTCTAAATGATGTCATACATGATCAATATGAACATTTCAAAGATGGCTATTGCATTTGACTACAAATTTTCTAAAGATATCCTCCCTAGAATATTGGACTGCTTTCAAAGAATATCTAGAAAATTTCAACCTCCCCATATATAAACTTTATTAAGCAGTTGTGCGAAATCTTTTAGTTAATCAGTCGCTAAATCTTGTTGGCCATAGTTAATTAATAACAAAAACAAAATGTGGTGCAACAGAATTGAGAATGTGATAAGCTCCTAGTTGGGAGATCTCTGATGTTTCGTGTTGGGTAGACGTGTCCCCTCAATCACACATCGCATTTAATTGGACGGTATTCTTATTTAATTTACATTGTACGACTGCTTGCCGAACAAATCACTGATTACAAATTATCCACCAAATTAATATATATATCAGTAATTATATCATATAATTCATCATTAATATTTATATTTGTATCCGTAAAAAATATCCTCGGATTTCAGTAATCATCTTCAATAATTACAAAAAAAAAACAAAAAAGAATTAAATTTTTTGTTTTAAAAATGGAAAAATCCTATTTTTTATTAATAAAAATAAATAATGATTAAAAATAAGAACCAAAAACAAAAATATAGTATAAATAAATTAAATTAAATTAAATTAGATGTGGTGTGAATTGGTATTAAAAACAAAAAGAAAATTCAAAAATTCAGAAATACAAAAAAGTTAGGGATACCCGGCTATTTGGATTTAAAATTCATATTTTCCATATTCGCCGGATCATAAAATTTAATATCTGTAACCATATCCGTTTTAGTCGGATATCTTTTTTTCAGATAAAATTTTGGATACAGATCCAGATCCAGATATATGCATATAACCCAAAAACATAAAATTTATAAATGTAATGAAGTACTAAATCATATTCTCAAAAGATATATAATCTAAGTTGACTTTTTTTGTCCATTACTGCATTTTCTACTGCAATCCCAAAAAATTGTTACCTTATTTAATAATGTTAAGAGTTTAAGCGTTGTAGTTATACATAAAGTAGTTTTGTCGATTAGACAAACAAACTGTTATAAAAAAATTACAAAACGAACAAATAATTAGAATTCTAACATTTAGATCGTGTAATTGTAATCTCAAGCATAAACCCCATACAAAAAATTGTGATACTATTAAGAAACTACTTGTTTTGTTAGTAGAATAAACTAGAAGAAATATTAAATGGAAATCCAACTACTAACAAACTCTATCTAGTCACCATTTTATTTTATTTTCATTTTAAGTTTCTCTATATAAACCTATCATCAATTCCAAGCTTTCTCACATCCAACAACAATACACAAAATCGCAAAAGAAATTGTAATCACTCAAAAAGAAAAGCAAAGACAATGGCTTTTGCTCTCAAGTTCTTCACATGTCTCGTTTTGACAGTATGCATAGTTGCATCAGTGGACGCAGCAATCTCATGTGGCACAGTCGCATCTAGCTTGGCACCATGTGGAGCCTACTTAACCAAAGGTGGAGCGGTTCCACCTCCATGCTGTGCAGGAGTCAAAAACTTGAACAGTATGGCTCAAACCACACCGGACCGTCAACAAGCATGCAGATGCATTCAGTCCACTGCAAAGAGTATTCCTGGTCTTAACCCAAGTTTTGCCTCTAGCCTTCCTGGAAAGTGTGGTGTTAGCATTCCATACGCAATCTCCATGAACACTAACTGCGCCACGTAAGCTTCTTATTGCTTAAATACTCCATCTAAACACTATCTTTTGATTTATTTACAATCTTTGGTCGTTTGTATTGTTGTTGCAGCATCAAGTGAAATGGGAGTTTCATGTTATCATTGGCGTGAAGTGTGTAAGTGGTTTACTACAAATCAATAAGAGTTGGCTGTTTAAGCTGATATTAGTATGTCCTAGTTTGTCTTTAAGCTTTGTAATCTTTCTCTTTTTTATGTTGTATCTTGATATGTTTTACCGTATTAATCGGCTTCTCTTTATATCTTATGATCTTCTGGCCATGCATTTCTACGTAACATTTATCTAGATGAATTCCTTTATTAATCATCTTTCTCTAACTTTAGGTTGTTGAAAAAATCATTCCGAATATGTCCGTTATATGTAACCGACACCGTACTTGATTATTCGGGATTCGAAAACATACACAAATTAATACTCATATCCAATCTTTAATAAAAAATTTCTCATTTGTTGATAAATGAATTAAAACAAACAAACTATTTAGTGGTTTTCACTTTATAAATGACTTGCCAATTAATCCATGCCAGAAATCAATTCCCCTCAAATACAAAATTGTTAGTCATTTTTATTTAGCCAAATATTTTCTTAAGGTTTTCCTTGGATCCTAGGGAAATTATGGATCTCAGCCCATGACCTCCTAGCTAATTAATAAAAAAAATAAAAAATAAACGGTCTACAATTGAATCTACAATGCGAAATCCATAACTTAAACTCAAAGTGATCAAAGTGACTACTATTCAGGAAATAAAGCAAAAACGAAAGATGCCGATTTGAATACATACACAAATTAATACTCATATCCAACCCAAAAACTTTACATTACACCGTATTTAATATATTTACTCATTTGTTGATAATAAACAAAATCTACAAAACCAAGTGGTTTTCATATAGCGGTTTCCACTTGAGGAGAAATTACTTTGTTAGTCTATGTTAAAGATCAATTTTTCTCAAGTGCGAAATTGTTAATCATTTTCATTTGGCCATTTTTATATGGTCTTCCCCGGGTCTTAAGGGATTATGAGTCTTATCCTAAAACCTCCTAGTTAATAAACAAAAAATAAACAAACTACAACATAATTTTTATCAACAATTGAATTTATAATATCCGATCCATAACTATTTAAACTCATCCCTGTAATCCCTATTAATTACAATACTTTTTTCAAGAAGATATAAAATAAATAATATCGGGTAGCTCTCTCTACTCACGGTCACTCGAAATATTCTCCTCGTTTCCAAAATCCAATAACACAAAAAAATCAAGTTAGGGCAACAATATTGAAAAGTAGTAAATTAACCTTAAAGATAATCCTAATAAAATAATTAGAATAATGCGTAATAATGTTCATGTAAAGTCAAACTTTTATGACTTTGATAGTTAGATGATCCAACTAATAATTTTAACACATCAGAGGTTCAATTATATCCTACTAAAGACAAAAGATTGCAAGAGGTTTTAGACTTATGAGCTTTGGGATATAGATCGGACATCGTCGAACTAATTATTGATATAAAAATATCTCGGTAAAACGGTGAAATTTACACTTTTATTTTTTAATTTTTCTATCGGAATTTAAGTTCAAACAATCACGTACTAGAATTTAGAGTTTGAGTTATAAATAAGATTAATTATTAAATAAAAAGAAAGAATAATGCAGTCTTCAATTAATATTTTCAATCCGGAACTGTTAATTGAGATATCTCTTTTAACAAAATAAAAATGTTAATTGAGAATGTTTAGCTCTGTTATGATGGCTCTTCTATGGTAGCAAAACAAAAAGTGCTTAAGAATGTTTAGCTCTGTTATGATGGTTCTTTCATGAGTACAATCAAACTTTTATCTCCTTACCCAAGTTGGCATCACTCTTTCGTAATTCGGTTTTGTGTTGATCTTCGCACTTTCAATCTGGAATTGTACTGATGCTAGAGCAAAAGACAGAGTTTAGTATATAAGAGTGCAACAATGATCAAACCATGCCCTCAATTTAAACACATTGTTTAATTATCATCTATTATCCGTATCATGCAAACCAAACACACACAGATCACAGAGTAATGAGAATACCTTCGCGAGTCATGACTTTATTGTTGTGATAAGCTCGATCAAAAAGAAGACTTAATTTAGAAGTAATTAGGTTGATAGGACTAAGTTATCTAAATAAAGTTTGTTAAAATAGTTATGTTTTAGGAGTTATCTAAAACATAACTAAATCCTTGTAGAATTAGGAGAATAGTATATAAAGAGATGCCAAGATTGTGCCATAACTTATGAGAATTAGAGATTCTTGAGCTTTAATTTTGATGTATAATCTAAAATTTAATAAAGAATGAGTCTTTACAATTTGGTTTCTCTTAAGATTTATTTCAATATATTGGTATCAGAGTAATATTGTCTTAAACTTAAAGAGAATTTCTGTGTGTGAGGTCTATACGAGAGCAATTCATAAAGGAAATAAGAACAATCCAAACGTGAGAAAGAGTTGAAAATAATGTGTGTTTTTCAATTCTTTGTGAAAGAGGATTCATATAATTAAAGTGTTTCTACTTTGAGAGATTAACATCATGGGAGAGATAATTCCAGCAACAAAACAAAAAGAGAGTGAATCATCTTCTTGTATTCAGTGTCCTATGTTAAATTCTACAAATTTTAATATTTGGTTTTTGTGGATGAAGCTAACGCTTCAAGTACATAAGGTGTGGGAAGCTGTTGAAGGAACAAGCACAAGCAAAAAGGATGTTCTCGCCAATATCTACTTTTCCAAAGCATACCAGAGACATTAATCTTGCAAGTTGGTGATTTTTCTACTGCAAAAGAAGTGTGGGAAGCAATAAAATCAAGGTATGTAGGTGCTGAAAGAGTGAAGAAGGCAAGGGTAGCAACATTAATGGCTGATTTTGATCGAATGAAGACGAAAGAGACATAATCTATAAATGATTTTGTTGGGAAAATTTTGAAATTTTTTGTCAAAAACAGCTGCACTTGGAGAGAGTATTGCAGAACCAAGGCTTGTGAAAAAGTTTCTTAATAGTCTTCCAAGAAGAAAATACATCCATCTTATAGTTGCTCTTGAACAAGTCCTTGACCTCAATAAAACAAATTTTGAAGACATCATTGGAAGATTAAAAGCTTATAAGGAAATAATTTTCGAAGAGGAACAACAAGATGATCAAGGAAAGCTTATGTACACCAATTCTGATACATATGAGAGTTATGGAAAATGTAGAAGTAGAGGCTAAGGTGGACGAGGGAAAGGTAGAGAAAGAGGAAGAAGTAATAGAGAAAAGAAAGATTACTCTCAAATAATGTGTTTTTGATGTGACAAAAAGGCCACTTTGCTTCAAGGTGTCCTGATAGGCTTCTCTAACTTGAAGAGGCATATGAATATAAGAAAGTTGATGATAATGCACAAGAAGAGGAACAATTGTGCATGCATGAAGTTGTTCTTCTAAATGAGAGGAATGTATAACAAAAGCAAATATGAGTAATCTTTGGAGGATGATAAAATTTGGTAATTGGACAATGGTGCTAGTAATCACATGACTGGATGTAAGAGCTACTAGAAACTGGATGAGAAAATCACTGGAAATGTCAGGTTCGATGATGATTCAAGAGTTGACATTAAAGGAAAAGGTTCGATACTTTTTGGTTTCGAGGATGGAAAACAAAATATTTTGAATAATATATAATATATACCAGATTTGAGAAGCAACATTGTTAGTCTTATACAAGGTACAAAATTCGGTTGTGAAATCTTGAAGGATGATTACTTAAAGATGTTTGACAAGGAAGGAAATCTGATGGTGAAAGCTAAAAGATCAAGAAACAGACTGTATAAGGTATGAATTGAAATTGTACATATAAAGTGTCTTCAAATCGAGAAGCTAAATAATACATCAAAATGGTATGCAAGGTTGGACTATATTGGTGTTGATACAATGAAACATATGGCCGAGAAGAAGATAGTAGAGGTCTGGCAGAAATGAAAAGAGAAAAGGAAATTTGCTCGTCATGTTTACTTGGGAAGCAATGATGACAATGATACTATCATTTCTCAAGAGATCGATGATGACAATGATATTATCACGGAAGAAGTCTCTCAAGAAGCTGTTAGTGAACAAGTGGGTGACAATTTTGAGGAAGGAGCTTTAAGGAGATCAACTAGACAGAGAACCAGGCCAAGTTACCTCAAAGAGTATATTTTATTGTCTGAGAAAGAAGGTGATCGTCTACTTTTGTCTTTAGATGAAAAACCTTTGTGTTTTGAAGAGACAAAGGATGAAAAGGTCTGGATAGAAGCTTGAGAAGCTGAGATTATAGATCAAGCATCCTCATTAGGCCATCCCTTTTCCCTATCCAAGAGGCCTAGTGACCACATTGTGCTATCGGGTTTTATATATATAAAGTTACATGGAGTTGAGAGACGGAGGACGCGAGAGGGAGCGAGCGCTCCAAGGCGCTGGTGATTCGGGTCGTGGATGATCCATGTCGCGAGTGCTCCAGGGCGCGAAGAGTCCATGTCCAGGTTGTGAACATGGAGCGCCTTGGACTCTTCAAGAGGGAGAGGCTCGGAAAAGTCATTCTTGGGGATTCTTTAAAGGAATGGTTCGATCTTTGCTAAAATCCTTCAAGCTCTATTATAGAACTAGCCTTTCTAGGTGCAAAGTCTCAAGCTTTGATGGATTCAATGAAGAACCCTCCCGTTCCTATCATTCTCAAGGGGGTAAATTATCTCCTTTAGGCCAGAACCGTTAAGACTGCTATATGTATTCGCCGTGGCTATTGGAGTCATATTGTCAAGACTAGACCTTTGAAAGTTCAAGATTCAAGTGAGGAAGATGAGGATGTTCTTGATGAAGATGATGAATGGTTCCAAGTTGATCAAGTTGTCAAATCAATTATCCAAAACTCCCTTGATCTGTCTATTCTTGAGGCTTATTCATACTGTGAAACCTCAAGAGATCTTTGGGAGACTTTACAGAAAGTTTATGGTAATGTTTCCAATCTTACAAGGGTCTTTGAGGTGAAGAAGTCTCTCTCGGGTTTGCTTCAAGAAGAAATGGATTTTACGGATTATTTTGGAAAGTTTCGGTCTTTATGGGCAGAATTGGATATGCTAAGGTCTTTCTCCATTGATCCAAAGGTAGTGAGAGAAAGGAATGAAGAAGACAAGGTCTTCAACCTCCTAATGAACCTCAATTCCAACTATAAAGACTTGGTGAAACATATTCTCCGATCAGCTGCTAGTGACAACCGTTTACCGAGTCTTGAGGATGTGTGTGCTCAAATTCAAAAGGAAAAGGGTTCCATAGAGCTACTAAGGGAAAGGAAGATTGGGTCTTATAACCGCGAACAAGGTCCAAGGAAGAAGTGAGGATCGGAAGCGTCTAGTGTGTGAGTTTTGCAAGAAAAAGGGTCATATCAAAGATAAGTGCTAGCTTCTTCATCCTCACCTCAAGCCTTCCAAATTCAAAGACTCGAAGGCTAACTTGTCTCATGAGGCTGTGGAGGATCATGTATCCAATCTAGGTGCTACTTCTGCCGGTGTACCGAAGGACCAAGGATCTCCGATGGCAGCTTCCTCTTCTTTCCAAGGAAATGTCTTCAAGAAATCTGATCTTGAGGCCCTCATTCAGTCCCTAAACTCTCTTAAGGACTCCGGTATGTGTCTCTACTCTCAAACCTCCCATAAACCGCTTATTGTGGACTCCCGAGCTTCCCATCACATGATTAGTGATATAGAATCGGTGTTGGGAAGTGTTGTGATAGCAAATGGCGATAGGATATCGGTTAGTGGAGTAGAGAATCTAGACCTCTTTAACAAAAAGACTAGGGCCTTCTATATGCCGGAATTTACTTTCAATCTCTTGTCGGTTAGGAAGGTTGTCTCGGACTTAAATTGTTATGCGATTTTTGGGCCTAATGGTGTGATATTTCAGGATATTGGCACTGGATGCTTGCTTGGACAAGGAAGACTTCAAAACAGGCTCTACATCCTTGAAGACTCTAAGCTTTTGTCTAATAATGTCGGCTATAGTTTGGCTTTGTCTAGTTCGGCTGTTGGAAGCCTTAGTGACTCTATTTGGCATGCTAGGACTGGCCACCCTCATTTTCGTGCTTTAAAAATCATGTTGCCTAACACTTCTTTTGATAATGTTGGTTGTGAAGCTTGCGTTTTAGGCAAACATTGCAAGTCGGTTTATCCAATGTTTTTGACTATTTATGATAAATGCTTTGATTTAGTTCATTCCGATGTTTGGACTTCTCCATGTCCTTCTAGGGATAATCATAAATACTTTGTCACTTTCATAGATGAAAAATCGAAGTACACTTGGATAACCCACCTTCCATCAAAAGATAGAGTGTTTGATGCATTTAAAAATTTCGAGGCTTACATTGCTAATCACTTTAACTCGAAATTGAAGGTGGTAAGAACGAAAAATGGAGGGTAATATATGAGCAAGTCATTCCAAGAACACCTCACTAGACAAGGAATATTGCATCAAACGAGCTGTTCATATAACCCCCAACAGAATGGGGTGCCGAGAGAAAGAACCGACATTTGATGGAAGTCACTCGGTCTCTCATGTTTCATATGCATGTTCCAAAGAAGTTTTGGGGGGATGCTGTCATGACAGCTTGCTATTTGATCAATAGAACACCCACCAAATTCCTCAAAGATGCATCTCCATACAAGGTACTTAACAAAACTCAACCTCCTTTAGATCACTTACGTGTGTTTGGTTGTGTGTGTTTTGTATTTGTACCCGGAGAGCTTAGGAACAAACTTGAGGCCAAGAGCAAAAGGTATATGTTCATAGGCTATTCATCTACTCAAAAGGGCTATAAGTTTTTTGATCCGGAAACTAGACGTGTTCATGTCTCTCGGGATGTTCGGTTCCTTGAAGATCAAGGATGCTTTGGTGAGAAAAATTGGACCGAACTTCATGATTTAGCTGAACCAGCCATGGATAGAGCATCTAGTCTTGAGTTTCTGCTCAATCATCTAGGCATTCCGATTCAGTCTACTCACAGTGGAGAAAGTGTTCCAGGTGCGGCACCGAGCGGCCCTACTGAAGCTGCTGGTGTTCCTGATGGGGGAGGAAGTGTTCCAACCTCGGAGAACTCGAATGATCCTACCAATGAGACTCAGGAGCCAAATTCTTCATCTGCTTCCGAGACGATTGTCCCAAAGAGTCATTCGGGACGCACTCCGGAAGGATCCACTACCAATAGTGCTAATCCGTCTCAAGATCTTGATCCTCCAGCTCCACAAGCTCTTTGCCGCAGTACAAGGATCAGAAAGGATCCCTCAAACTGGCGGAACACTCACACATACTACAACGTCCAAGCTGTTGCTAATCCGGAAAGTTCGGTATTTTCGGTTGACCTTTTACCATCAGATTTTTATGCATTTCTTGGTAAAATTGAGTTGGAACAGGTTCCTCAAAGCTTTGATGATTCCAAGTACAGTAAGGAATGGATGGGAGCTGTTGTTGAATAGACGAATGCCATGACACGGAATCATACATGGGATGCGGCGGATCTTCCTTCCGGAAAAAAGGCTGTCTTTTCCAAATGGGTCTTTACGATTAAACGCAAGAGCAATGGTGATATTGAGAGATACAAGGCTCGCCTTGTGGCTCGGGGTTTCACTCAAACTTATGGCCAAGACTATACGGATACCTTTGCCCCAGTTGCCAAACTTCACACGGTAAGAGTTATCCTTTCTTTGGCTACTAACTTCTCGTGGGAATTATGGGAGATGGATGTCAAGAATGCCTTCCTCCAAGGTGAGCTTGAAGAAGAAGTGTATATGACACCTCCGCCGGGGCTAGAATCCACGGTTACTCTCGGGAAGGTGTTAGGGTTAAGGAAAGCCATTTATGGTTTGAAGCAGTCTCCGAGGGCATGGTATCATAAGCTTAGCCATACTCTTCGAGATCATGGATTCCGCAAAACCGAGGCTGATCATACCTTTTTTACACTCCAACGTCCAAAAGGTATTGTCGTAGTATTGATTTATGTGGATGATCTTATTATCTCTGGTAGTAATACTGAGGGTATTAGAGAAACTAAATCATACCTCCATTCTGTTTTTGATATAAACGATCTTGGGGAACTTAGATATTTTTTGGGAATTGAAATTGGTCGTTCTTTGGAAGGCTTATTTCTTTTCCAAAAGAGGTATACTCTTAATTTGCTTCGTGAGACAGGTAAGGAGGGATGCAAGGCTGCCAAAACACCGCTTGAGGATGGTTATAAGGTCAGCCGAAAGGGGGAGGAGAATGGCGAAGCTTTCCGGGATGTTGCCAAATACCGTCGGCTAGTTGGTAAGCTCATATATCTCACAATCTCTAGACCTGATCTTTGTTTTGCTGTGAATCAGGTTAGTCAATACATGCAAGCTCCAACCATGCATCATTGGGCCATGATTCAACGGATTCTCAAACATCTTCGAGGCAGCTCGGGCCAAGGTGTGTGGATGGGTCGGAATTCGAGTTTGACTATCTCCAGCTATTATGATGCTGATTAGGCTGGAGATAGGAATGATAGGAAATCGACTACCGGTTATTGCACCTTTATCGCAGGTAACTTAGTGACTTGGAAGACCAAGAAACAGAAGGTGGTAGCTTGTGCGATTGTTGAGGCAAAATATAGGGCCATGAGGAGGGTTACAGATGAGCCGGTATGGTTAAAGGCACTTCTTCGTGATTTGTGTCAATAGACAACCGAGATGATGGTCATGCATTGTGATAACCAAGACGCGATCCACATAGCGTCTAATCCAGTGTTTCATGAGAGGACCAAGCATGTGGAGGTTGATTATCACAAAGTTCGAGAACAAATGGAAGAAGGGGTTGTGGTTCCGTGCTTCACTCCAAGTCGGGACGAGCTGGCGAACATATTTACTCAGGCCGCAAGTACCAAGGTTTGTCAATACATTTATGACAAGCTTGGGCTTGTGAGCCTTGGTAACACTTGATCTCATGTTCTCTAACCTTGGAGTATGCATGCTCTTTTTCCCTTGGAAGAGGTTTTATCCCATTGGGTTTTCCTCTCCAAGGTTTTTACCGAGGTGTATACTCTGAGGTCTCAAAACTAAGCTTTCATGTATTACGGCTTAGCTTGAGGGGGAGTATTGATCAAGCATCCTCACTAGGCCATCCCTTTCCCCTATCCAAGAGGCCTAGTGACCACATTGTGCTATCGGGTTTTATATATATAGAGTTATATGGAGTTGAGAGACGGAGGACGCGAGAGGGAGCAGGCACTCCAAGGTGCTGGTGATCCGGGTCGCGGGTGATCCATGTCAAAGTGCTCCAGGGTGCGAAGAGTCCAGGTCCAGGTTGTGAACGCCCCAGGTCGCGAATGCTCCAGTCGTGAGCTCAGGGACGCGAGCGCTCAGGATTGCGATCGTAAGACGCGATCGTAACGGGAAGAACCAACTCCGGGACGCGAAAGTATTGAGACAGGAGCGGTCCGTGATGGGATGCGGAAATATCGCATGCGATGCGGGAAGCAGGCAATCCGGGACGCATCGTGAACCCGAAGGATTGCGGACGCGGGTGCATGAAGGAGTTCGGGCCTCCTCGACTTCAGCATCACGTGCAATGTGTCTGGGTCGAGAGAGGCCGTGGTCCTGGAGATAGTCAAGTCTTCGGTCAAAAGGAAAACTTTACCGAAGTGGTCTCGCACCGTGGTCCCCCGCCCCCCCCGCTTTGTGATTCTTTTTCTCTCTCCTTTATGTTGGCTATATATGTATGAAACTCCATGGATATTTTTACAGATTTTTAAGAAGAAAATTTGACTCTCTCTCTAGAATTCTCTCTTCTTCTCTTCGGTTTCTTCACCGATTGATTTGCTTCCGCCGCGTCTTATTGTCTTGCCTTTGACTGCCAAAACCAACATAGATCTCTTAGATCACTTAGATGTAAAGTAAGCAAACTTTATAGTTCAAAGTAGGCTCCAAGAGCATGAAACAACAAGTTGAACAAGATCCTAAAAGAGTTACATTTTGAGAAATGTACAAAAGAGTCTTCTTTGTACCGAAAGAAAACAAAAGATCGTCTTCTACTTGTGGCGATTTATGTAGATGCTTTTCTTGTTACAAGTTCGAGTAATGAACTTATACACAATTTTAAGAGAAGTATGTCAACAAAGTTTGAGATGAGTGACTTGGGAAAGTTGACTTATTATCTAAGAATTGAGGTTCTCCAAGGAAGAGGAAAAATAATTTGAAACAAGAAAGATATGCTAGGAAGATACTTGAAGAAGCAAGAATTGATGAATGTAATTCATGGCATATACCAATGGATTCAGGTTTGAAGCTTTCAAAGTCTCAATGCAAAGGAGTATAGAAAACTCATTGGTTTCCTTCCATACCTACTTCACAGACGGCCATATGTGTCTTATAGTGTAGAAGTGCTTAGTAAGTATATGCAAAATCCTAAGGAGTCACATGGTGCAGTCTTAAAACAAGTACTAAGGTATCTTCAAGGAACACTCCCTTATGGACTCTTATATAAGAAATGAAGCAAATGCTTAGACTGAAAAAATCACAAGTAAAGAAGGCTTGAAGATAACAATTTTTGTTGATAATAATCCGCAATAGCAGTAACAAAGAATCCAGCCTTCCATGGAAAAAGCAAAGGTTTAGAAGGTTTTAGTGACAGCAGCTATAACATAGACATTGATGATGGAAAGAGCACAACCATACATATCTTTTACTTCAATGATTGTCTGATATCTTGGTGCTCTCAAAAGCAAGAAACTGTGGCTTTATTTTCATGTGAAGCAGAATTCATGGCAGCCACTAAAGGAGCGAAACAAGCAATTTGGCTTCAACAACTTCCTGAAGAAATCACAGGTAAAGAAGGTTTGAAGATAATGATTTTTGTTGATAATAAATCCGCAATAACACCAGCAAAGAATCCAGTCTTCCATGTACGAAGCAAACACATACACAAGAGGTTCCATTTCATTCGAGAGTGCATTGAGAATAAAATAATTGAGGTTGAACATGTTCTCAGATGTAAGCAAAAATCGAACATTTTAACAAAGTCATTAGGAAAATTGAAGTTCAAAAATATGAGAGATTTCATTGAAGTTTAAGACACAAAAGAAGATATCAAGTTTAAGGAGGAATATTTTGTGATAAGCTCGATCAAAGGGATGACTTAATTTAGAAGTAATTAGGTTGATAGATAACTTAGTGTGTAAGTTATCTAACTAAAGTTTGTTAGAATAGTTATGTTTTAGGAGTTATCTAAAACATAACTAAATCTTTTTAGAATTAGGAGCTATCTAATACTATATAAGGAAATGCCAAGATTATGGCATAACTTGTGAGAATTAGAGATTCTTGAGTTTTAGTTTTAAGGTATTTTAGAAAACTTAATAAAGAGTGAAACTTTACAATTTGTTTTCTCTTAAGCTTTATTTCAATAGTTGAAAAAGACAGAGGAGAAGGAGAAGCTAGATGATCATGATAACGTGTCTTCTCATATTTGTCTAGGGTAGAGCATTAGCTTACTGTATTCAACATAGCATCAACATTATACATATAGTGATTTGTGACAAGCAGGATACAACAATTTTGTCACATTTACTCGTTGGTACTCTCATTTGAGAATCCTAATGATTATTACTTATCTTGAAGAAACCATGTAATAAGATTCTCTGGTTTTCTGTCATTTTCTTGGAATCCTATGCAATAATATTCATTTAGAGATTGAGTAGTCCTGATAAATGAAAAACAGCGAAGAACATATACTCGTCATCGTACAATGAAATACAAAAATTAGTTGTGGAGTTAGGATTACCATATCAAATGATAGATGTATGCGAAGACAACTATATGATATTTTGGAGGAAGGATATGAATGAGATCCATTGTCGGTTTTGTCGTAAATCTCGATTCCAAGAAACAGGTGGAAGGAACAGGGTCCCTTATAAGAGGATGTGGTATATGTCCTTAGGAGACATGCTTACGAGGCTATATCAGTCAGAGTGCACATCATGCCCAATGTGATTGCATGCAGAATATAATTCATCCGGTGAGATTACCCACCCTTCAGACGCAAAGGCATGGAACCATTTCCAATCAGCATACCCAGACTTTGCGCACGAAACAAGAAATGTATATCTTGGGCTTTCTACGGATGTGTTTAATCCATTTAAAAATCATTGGTGATTGTACTCAGTATGGTCGATGATTGTAACACCGTATAATCTGCCACCAGAGTTGTGTATGAAGCAAGAGTTCTTATTTTAACAGTTTTGGTACCAGGCCCCGAGCATCCATGTCAGTCGCTTGGCATATTTCTGTAACCACTTATTTACAAATCGAATCAGATATGGGAGATCGGTACTGTTGTGTTTGACGTTTCTACTTCTCAAAATTTCCAGATGAGAGTTGTGTTAATATGGACTATTAGTGATTTCCCAGCTTATGGGCGGAAGACATCTTGCTTTGATTATCATAGACATTCTCTTCTTTTGGATCATCCATATCGACAAAGTAGATTCTGAACAACAACTAAAAAATAAAAAGGAGGACGAGTTCTCAGACATGTTTTAATTTTATGTGAGTCTTAGTCAATAGCTTGGATGTTAGTCTTGTATTCGTTATGTGGGTCAAACATTTAACCAAATAACACTTTAACAAAAAATTGTATGTGACACAAGCATCTACGATGGGACAAACACTTCCCACATGGTTAGAAGACTTTGTTGTTAGTCCCCTTATATTCGCTAAAGCATTTCCTATGTACTTTACTCGGGATTATGCTTTCAAGATTTTGTGGGTCCGCATGAAAAGACCTACAAGTGAATACTGAGTATCTTCTACCTCAAACGACTTGGTCTACTATGGTATATTACGCGAGATATGGGAGGTTTAGTACCCTGGCTTGTTTGGCTTAATGTGCATTATCTTCTACAGCTTTTGGTACAATCCTGTTTTGGCAGTGGGCGTACGTGTTGATCAATTTGGTGTCATATCCGTCAACACAAGAAGGAAGTTAGATAAATACGAACCTTTTATCCTTGCCTCACAAGCACATCAAGTATCATATATCTCTTATCCACGTTTATCAACAAGGTCTGATGGGCAGATCATCGTGTCATCAACAACCCGGAGGGGAAGATTACACTGCGATTCACATAACGATGCCTTGCAACAAGTTTCACCACATATATTAGGGGCACTTGACATTTCATTAGGATAGACCTATGTGTCGATATGACGACTCAAACGTTTGGGATTGTCCATGATATATCCGAGAATGAAATTCTAGAGTTCGGGGAAAAGTAAAAAAATAGTTCAAACACATAATCTTATGAGTATGACACAAAAGCTTTCACCCTCCATTTTCCGCTACACAAATTAAATTTAATAGATGGAGACCGACGGTAATTTTTTTTAAACCCGACACTAACCGACGACTTTTTTAAAAACCGAAGGCTTTTTTTGTTTTCAGTTTATAGCTACATATTAATCGTAAATTTTTACTAAAAATTTTCAGGCTATCGTACGACCAGTTCCGTAGATCATGTACTAGACGATTACAGGGCCATGACTATAATGCCACGCCAAATCCACCACTGAGTCCACCAGGTGTTGTGGAGACACAACCGGAGTCCTGCGTCCAAGAGCAACGGCTTCATTTAACAATGGCGGAACAAGGCAATCTAAAGGTTCTCACAATTACTGTTAACTACAAATGTTCTATTGTAGGTTTCAGATCAAAGGAGCAAGTTCCCATTAGTCTTGAAGGAGCAATGGTTCAAATCTTTCGCTATAAACTACCAAAAATTTTCTTTAATAATCTTATTTATTAATAATTATTTGTGTAAATATTTATCAATTTACAACAACATCTTAATTGGGTTGTCCATCATACGCATCAAGTACGGAAGAAGTTCGAAGAGCAGTTCAGTATTTCTTACAATAACTATGTCTACGCGTGGAAGACAGCTTGAGAGAAAGATCCTACAACCAAGCCCTATGGTTGCCCCGCAGATTGGTTCCCGAATTTTTTTCGAGTACTGCAGCCATCCGAAAATGAAGAAGATTGCTGAGCACAACAAGAAGAACCGCAAAAGTGGTAAAGACGTGACTGTGAAGGCGTCAGGAACAAACAACGCCGGCTACCACACGTTTGAGCGCATCGAGCGTGATATGGTAAATTTACATTTTTAATATCTTTTATTTATTTATTTTATATTTTAACAATGTAATTATTTTGTAGACAATTAAAATGAGTGTGTCCCAGATTGGCTTACCCCAATCAAGGGTTATTATACCTCTAAGAAGTCAAGAAGGATCGAAGATTCAAAACTTTTGGAGGTGGTTGAGAGGGTCGAGCACATGACAAAAGAGTTACAGATCCAACTTAGTTAGGATGGAGAGAGTAGCTCAGTCTCATTTTCTTGAGATGCCATCAACAACATCATCGTTGCGGCAATCATTTCATCCTATTTTTAAAAAAATCTTATAACACATAAAATTATTTCCATAATTGTTACCGTTTTTTTTATAGGAAACTCCATGTCGCAAGGGACGACCGTCTGGACTAGGAAAACTTAACACTGCAGATGGGTTGCCCGCAGGGGTTGATCTGAGTCAGAGTTTTGGTCTTAGTCAATAAGAGCGTCAAGAGCTTATGGATCTCAGTACAAGCCACACCAGCATGAAGGAGACCCTACATCAGACACAAGATACTCTGCACGACACACATGTGAGACAAGCGAGGACAGAAGCACATATAGCCCATCTCATGAGGATGTTGGACACTCCTTCGTCTACCACGGTTTTTGAATAATCTCTTGAATTTTCTAAACGCCTCACTTTTTTCTTTCATCAAAATAGTCCACATATATCTTGAATGATCATCACAAGAACAAAGATATACCCATTTCCAGCTGCAGTTTTTGGTGATATTGGTCCACAAAGATCCCCATGTACAAGTTCCAACACTTTATCCGCTCGGAAAGAAGTTGCCTTTGGAAAGACTTGTCTTGTTTGCTTTACAAGTAAACATGATCCGTATATCTTCTTCTCTATATCGACCTTGGGGAGACCTTTAACTAGTTCTTTCTTGATCATATTAGACAAAGTATCAACATTAGTATGACCTAACCGTGCATGCCACTTGCTTGAATCACTTACCTCGGTTAGATGCACCTCTGAATTTTTGATATCCATTCGAACCTTGTAAAGTCGATTTGGTGATCTTTTGGCTTTGACAATTACTTTTCCTTCTTGATCAAACATTGTCAAATAATCTCCTTTCATCCGTATATCACAGCCAGATTCGGTAGCTTGTCCAAGTAGTTATGTTACTCTTTAAACCCAGAATGTAGTACACATTAGTCATGATTTTCGTTTTATCGTTTTGATCCAAAAGAGAAATCGATCCTTTTCCCCTAATATCAATGCGTGAGTCATCTCCAAATCTTACTTTTTCCGTAACTGTCTCATTTATTTGAGTAAAGTATCGTCTATTCCCCATCATGTGATTGCTTGCTTCATTATCAAGATACCAAGTATTCTCTACATTAGACGTCTCAAATTTACTTGGTACACAATTATTCTCGTTTAAATAAACCACCTCATGCATAAATAGATCATCCACGTCTTGTGTGTCTTAGCTAACACTTTTTTCTTGAGTCTCTTGTAGTTTAAGCAAACGATCCGGACAGCTAGAAGCATATGCCCTAGTTTATCACACCGATAGCACATAAATTTCTATAGATCTTGATTTCCATTACCTCTACCTCGACCTCTTCCACGTGATCGTCCTCCTCTACCTCTTCCTCTTGATCATTCAATCATGTTTCTCGTTTGGTCTTGTTGCTCCAAATACATCAACTATTTTTGATCTTCTTGAATTTCCTCTTCTTCTTCGAGAATTCTCTCTTCGTAAGCCTTTAAACAACCTACAACATCCTCAAATCTTGCAGTTCAGATCCAAGAGTTGTTCAAGGGATGCAACCATAAGTATGTAATTCTTTCTAGGTAAACACTTGAGAAACTTCTTAACCAACTTTGATTCTTCTATGATTACTCCTAGAGAGGTAGATTTGGAAGAAATCGTGGTTAGCTTGCCAACGAATTCATCAATTGTTTCGCCATCCTTCATCTTAAGACGGTCGAATTTGGACATCAATGTTTGTAACCTATCCTGTTTCACACGTTCAGCCCCTAAGTTTCGAGTTTTGATAGCCTCCCATACCTTTTTTCCCGTGTCTAATTCTCCAACTTGTAGAATAAGAGCTTCCGGTATGGATTGAAACAAAAGCGCCATTGCCATATTGTTTTTTTTTTCTTATCATCAAGTTCAGCCTCAATTACCTCTCATACTTCATGTACCTTGAGACATACTCTCATTCTCATGCCTCAAACTGTGTAGTTTGTTGCGGTTAACATTGGACATGCTATAGAGGAAGAACCTCCTCGGGTTTTGGCTCCCTCCGTTGGAACCAAGGCTTTCTCGTCGCCGATGATTTGTTAAACCTCTCGTTTAACTTTCCTTCGTGAATTAGTCTCCTCATTGATCACGAACCTAGCTCTGATACCAATTGAAGAACTTAAAATATCGATTATAAACTCAAACGATTAATAAAGAATCACCCTCTTTATTGCTTTAGAAAACTCTCTCAAAAACTAAAGCCTCAAATCTTAAACTCTTAGGTTATACCACACTTTGGTATCTCCTTTTTATAGGCAAGATAAACTCTTCATAAATCTACTAGGAAAATGTATGATTAAATAACTCCTAACACAACAAACTCTATCTTATCTATTAAGTAACTTGCTCAGTAAATTACAAAACCGTGTGTGGACCAACAAAAACCAAACCAAACCAAACCAAACTAAACCGGGCCATTAAACCTGGTTCAATCTTAATGGATAGCAACTTGGTGTAGCTACTAACTTGAGAACATTCACTCACTGTAATAATATACGTCGGCTGAATTTGGTAAAAATCATTTCAATATCAGTTAACTCTTACTTTGTCATCAATATATATATAACCAGCACTATAAAAAGTTGTGTGTCTCTTAATTTTTTCATATATATGTAAGACTATTGTTGATTGTCTTTGATTGATTTGTGCAATGTCGAGGCGACGATTGACATTGAATTTCAAATTGTTATAAGTACAAAGAATTAATACTGATTAGTAAAGGCCAGGACAATAGAATGAAAATGATTAACATGTCTTTATGGCCCTTTATTCAGAAAATCTGGATCACTCATGATGGCTTTTTGATTTCATCTCCATATCAAAAGGAATCAAAATCCATGCGTTGAGATATAGATTTCTTATTAATGACTTACAGGTAACAAAAAATGTGAATTCTTATAATCACGACAATTTAGATCGAAAGGATATCAAGTATGTATTCTGTATGATTTTTCGTGCATCGGTTTTGTGGTTATTGTCTTCCAATTTGACTTAACCGAAGCGGAACCGGAAATTTTGGAGCCAAATAAAAAACCGGTTAAGCGTTAAGAAATAAGAAAGTTAACGGAAAGTAGAGAAAGGGAAACGTCCGTAACAGAGCCTAGCTCTTCTCTATTGACATTCGCTCTCATGATGATGAAACATCGAAATCCCGAAACTTCACAAAATCAGAACATTCTTCTTCTATCGATATCAAAATCTTGAATCTTTCAATTCACTTTTTCTCTTCTCTCTCAAATCCAAACCTCTCGAGTGTCCAGCTCGATTTCTCTTTATCATCACTCAGCTATGGCTTCGCAAGCTAGCCTTCTCCTTCAGAAACAACTCAAAGGTACGCCCAAAATTTTTAAAAACCCTTGAAAGATCTTTCTTTTGGTCTTCTGAAATTGTATTTTCGCTAAATTTGACTTGTTATGTTGTTTTCCAGATCTCTGTAAGAATCCTGTTGATGGATTCTCTGCTGGTCTCGTTGATGAAAAGAATATATTCGAATGGAACGTCCACCATTATCGGACCTCCAGATACTCTTTAGTAATAAACGCTCTTCTTTTTATTTTCTTTTTCTGTATCCTATTGCTTCCAATCTCATAGAGATTTCAAAGCTTTTCTTTTCATTGTTTCCGGATTCGGTGAATCAAGTGCTTATATTATCCTTGGAATGCTTGAGACTGTACATTGTTGGTAGCATAGTTGTTTGTAAAGTGTTTTTTGATTTGATTCTTGCTTAGGTTTGTTCTTATGTTGTTCAAACAATGATGTTTGAAATGGGATTGCTTTCAGTAGATTACACTGATAACAAATTGTCTTGGAATTGCCCTTTTGTTAGAAGCCCTTATGTCTGCAACGCTCTGATTTATTATACAGTTTAACAAAGATTTCATGTGCATGTGGTTTGATTAAAAAAACTTTGGTAAAATGCAGTGAAGGAGGATTCTTTAACGCTGTTATGACATTCCCCACAAAACTACCCCAATAGCCCACCAACCGTGAGGTTTACTTCAGATACTGTGGCATCCTAATGGTTCGTTTCTCTCTAGTGAATTTTTAATTGGAAAAAGCCTTCGAAGGAATGTGAATGTGAATGCTTTTCTAGTGTGTCTCCTGCAGTTTATTCTGATGGCCGAGTTTGCATATCCCTTCGAAGGAATGTGAATGTGAATGCTTTCTAGTGTGTCTCCTGCAGTTTATTCTGATGGCCGAGTTTGCATATCTATCCTTCACCCTCCTGGTGATGATCCAAGCGGTATGAGCTTGCAAGCGAGCGCTGGACCCCTGTTCATACAGTATGTTACAATGATTTGAGATTGTTAATCTTTTGTCTGGTTATCTCCAGTGTTTTGCTTCAGAATAGTAGTTTCAATATGTCAGAGTTACCTACTTCACACTCTCTAGCTAGTTCTCTAGGTGGTTTTGTTTAATATCTGGCATTTCTTATGCCATTCCAAACAAATACTGATGTTTCAGGTTGAAAGTATTATGTTGAGTATCATATCGATGCTTTCTGGTCCAAATGATGAGTCTCCAGCAAATGTTGAAGCGGCTGTGAGTGTTATCATCGATTAGCTTTCATCAAATTCAATGCTTACATAGCTTCCATTAAGAGCAGAACATGCTCATAACTTTATCTTTGTGTGTTTCTCTTGTGCAGAAAGAATGGCGAGAGAAGAGAGACGAGTTCAAGAAGAAAGTGAGACCGTTGTGTCAGAAAGTCTCAAGAATGTTGTGATCAACTTCGAACTTCGGACCTCTGAGATCTCTGGAGTTATATCAAAAGTTCTTCAAAGTCTCGTCTGAAATACCTTCAAAACTGTCCAAACACAACTTGTTATAACCCGGTTTACACCTCTTTCTGTCTCTTTTAAGAAACCAGAACGTTCTGAAAAGTGTTTGCTTGAGAAAAGTGTTGTTCTTGAGAAACATGCATGAAAATGATAACTTCCATTCATTAAGAATGCTTCTTTGATCAGAAATGGTTAAGCAATGATTTACCCTCTGATTATTATACTGTTTGTGTTTGTTGACTATGTGTCGTTTTATCCGCTTGAAACAACGTCGTATGTCTTTTCTTTTTGTTGCTTCCCAAGTATTATTGTCACACGCCCGTGTCAGTTTTATCCAATAAAAACTAGCTTGCAGTTCGACTTAAAAGTACAAGAACCTTGTGATGTCTACTTCAATGTCATTTTGAATGGAGTTGAGCCGAATATTCTTAGAAAGATAATGGGACATTCTTATCCATCAACTAGAAATGTCCACTTCAGTAGCGTCTGAAATCCTCTCGAAATATACTACTGCTTGATCTTTGACTAACTTCGTAAAAACACCATCATCTAAACAATGTAGTTAACAATAATGGGTTGTAGAATGTAAATCACGTGCTCTAAGTTGATAAAACGTAAGTCCTACTCTTGTTTGGTTGGTGTCAACTAAGTATAACTCTTACTCAATTCTAGATATGAGTTTGTTGATTCATTTTTCGTAATCATTTGATTCCTTTTAGTATTTTTCTATCTATGTTTTTCCCGAGATCATAATATGTTCAATAATATTAGTCCTTTATCTATATATAATATGTTATTTTCTTTATCTCATCACTATGATTTTATGAACAAAGATATTATATATATATATATATATATGAGTATGTGTACCATGAACGGACGATAGATAGTGGATGATACATGCATAGAACATAGTGGATGGGAAATGGTTAATTAATTATACACAAATATTGTTGACATGTTTAATTGTATGCAGTGGCGTGTCTCTTAACAAACGAAAAGGTATTTGTTTAGGGCCCTAAAATATATAAATTTTTGGGGTTCCTAATACCAAAAATCTAAAGTATCAAAATAGTTAAAATCTTTTAATTTAATTGTAATGTCATGATTCAAGTCCTGATGGTGAATAATGAAAATTTTTCTTTTAAAATTTATTGTAAAAATATATTGTGTGCACGTTTAAAAACCCAAAAAGAAAATTGTTTGTTTTAAAAAATGAAATTTTCTAAAAACTAAAACAAAAATTGTTAATTAGGTATTTGTTGCTCTGAATTTAAGTATTGATGATGTGAGATAACAAATATATGATAATGGATCCAATATGAAGGGACAACATAAAGGAGTACAAAAGAAGTTTATTGACGTCAACCCACGTGCCTTTTATACACCATGTGGTTGTCATAGTCTTAATCTTGCTCTTAGTGATATGGCAACCACTTCTCAAAAAGCCATTTCATTTTTGGAATAATTCAGCGAATTTATTGTCTATTTGCATCTTCTACTAAACGATGGAAGATATTGAAAGATGTGATGAGAGGTTTGTCAGTTAAAAATTTGTCGCAAAATCGGTGAGAGAGTCATGTTGAATGTGTCAAGCAATAAGATTTCAAGCTCCAAAAATAAGAAATGATTTGATTCATATAGCAGAAAATAGTGATGATCCAAAATCCCAAAGTGATGTTGAGTGTCTTGCGACAAGTGAAACACATGAGATTGGAAATTATGAATTTTTACTCTCTATGGTGATTTGGTACAAAGTTCTCTTTGCAGTCAACACTGAAAGCAAGAGTTTGCAGTCAGAAGACATGAACATTGAAGTTGCATTTTCCAAGTTAAAGAGACTTGTTTTTTTTTCCCAAAATTATAGAAATAGTGGTTTTGAGAGTGCAAAATCAGATGCTAAAGTAATTGTCGAGTCTATGGAAATTGAAGTCATGTTTTCAACAAAGGAAAAACGTGTTATCAAAAGAAAAAGAAAAATTGGTGAAGAATCAGAGATAGTTGATGAAACTGTGAATTTATCTCCAGAAGAGAGCATTAGAACCAAGTAATGGATCAAGCTTTCTATTCTCTTAAAGACAAGGTTTAGAACAATTTAAAAGTATGAACAAACCTTTGGTTCCTATTTGATTTAGAGAAACTGAAGTCAGCAAGTGATGATAACTTGAAGACATCTTGTACCAATCTTGAAGTATTTTTAAAACATGGAAATCATTTAGATGTTATAGGAGATAAGTTGTATATTTAACTAACAGTTTTGAAAGATGTTTTGCCAGAGGAATGCAAAAAACCTGTTGAATTGTTGAACTACTTGAAAGGAATGAAAGATTGTTATCCAAACTCATGGATTGCTTATCAGATTTTGTTGACGAATCCAGTTTTGGTTGATTCAGCTGAAATAAGTTTCTTAAAACTAGAGTTGATAAAGTCTTATTTGCGATCAAGATGTCGCAAGAAAGACTAAATGGTTTATCAATCATATCTATAGAAAGAGACCTAGTTAGAAATTTAGATTATGAGAATTTGGTAAAAGAGTTTATTAAAGAGAAGGAAGAAAAATTATGTCTTAATTGTTTGTTTTTGTTAATTTTGTTTTGGTTTATCAATATAATTTATATTATAAAGGGCCCATTTTACTAAAGTTCGCCTTATGCCTCTTTAAGGGTAGACACGAAACTGATTGTATGTTACAAAAATCATAATAACAAGTTTATTTCATAGATAAGATGATAGATGAAAACACATACTAAAAATGAATACCATTAAGTTTTGTAAGTAAAAAAGGATAAATATGAGTCGCTAATACATAAGATCGGGCTAGGCGGGTACTATCAAATTCGATTTTAGTATATCTAAACGGTTAAAGTAGTAATTAGGCGGTCAAAATTATGATTATGTGGTTTAAGCGGTTATATATATATATATATATCTAAACGGTTAAAGTAGTAATTAGGCGGTCAAAATTATGATTAATTGGGCTAAACTGGCCGGCCCAATAGTCAAATTCCTACATAATGTAGGCAGGGGGACTCGATCCCTGGTTGTGCAAATGAACTGCCTTAAGTAGACTTACCACCGACCACTAGACTAAGAGCCATTTGCAAGCGGTTATATTTTAAAAATATCTTTTCTAACCAAATATATATATTTTCAAAAAAAATAAGAAAAAAAGTTATCTTAGTGAATTTGACCTTAAACGAATAATGTTAGAAAGAATTATCGACTTTTGTTTTCTAATTATACATTTTTATTTTTTTTCAAATTTTATAAATTTATCTAAAAGAATTTAATTCTAAATCATGTGATTCATTGTATTGATTATATTTATGCTATATACAATTGATTAAATTTATATAAAATATAATTTATTTAAAAACTACTTAAATTGTCTAAGTTCTAACTAAGTTTTAGGCGGAAAGTTACTGTTCACCTAAAGCCTAATGTTCTTTTGAACACTAGAAAATATATATTTTACTCACTGTATTTCACATAAAATTTTATATAAAAGAGAGATAAAAATGGTAAAGAAAAAGTTAAAAAGGAAGTAAAAGATATTTGTCGGTATGATATAATTTTCAATCTTATATAATAAAATAGAACATATTTTTATTTTGATCATGTTATAATTTATATGATAAAATTAATTTATGGTTCATTACTATTCATAAAAATATAAATTTTAATAAAAATATTTTGGTACAAATTTGGTTTCAGTTCAAGTTAGAATTTGAGTTTCTAGCTAAATATATTTAGAACGTAATGTGATATTTTATCCAGTTTAGTTTTTCTAATTCAGTATTTTAAATTTTTGGACAATGTTTGTTCATCAAATTTGGATTCGGATGTTTTATATATAAAAAAACAAAATTAAAGATTAAATAGAAAAATTAAAATTTGATTTTTGATTTGGTTCGGTTTTAGGTTTGGTTTTCAAATACATATATTTAGGTTCCATTGAAATATTTTTTCAAGTTTGATTCAGATTCAATTATTCTAGTTTACTTTAATTTTGGTTTAAGATTTGAATTTCTAAAATAATACTTCAAAAACAATATTGAAAATATTAGTGATATCTAATAATTAATAATAATTAAAAGAACACGGTCTACAAATCAAAGAAATGCGGCACGTCAGATTGATATTAGGTCATACGTTGTCGTGATTTAGTAGCTAACTAAGGTCAGTTTTCCATTCTGTAATATTCTCATTTCGTGTTTTTGAAGTCTCTTTCTTCTCTAAACCTTAAGTTAAATTATTATATTAATCACTATATTTATTTTATTTTATTTGGAACGTAAATAAATATAAAGAAAATTAAATTGTGGAATTTGGTAGATGAAGTTCAGACACCTAGGACTTATAAGTAGACGATCTCTCCGTGTCTCTTCTTCTTATCAGATCAGAAGATTTGGTTTACGTCTTCTCTTCTAAATCTTATTCTCTTTGATTCTGAATCTTCTGGTAAATCCTCTGTTCTCTGATAGAAATTCACAATCTTCTCTTTATTTGTTTGTTTTTTGTCAATTTCAATCTCATTTGGTTGAGATCTCAGCTAATGGCAGATACAAGTGAGAACAAGAACGGCACAAAGCCTCCACCTTCGCCTTCTCCTCTGCGAAATTCCAAGTTTTGTCAGGTTAATTTCTTTAATTTTCAAGCGATTTCCTTCAGATTTCAGAATTCAGATACGTTCGTCACCGTTAATGCACTCGAGTCTCGTTTTTCATCTGAAAACCAGTGTAGTTACACCCATGAATCATTTTTTTTAGAGCATTGTTTTAGTTCGGTGAGTTCGATTGGTTGTGTCACTAGGATCTTTTGTAATAATTTGATCTCTTTTGCATTGTAATGAAGATCCTTGAAATGGAATCCTTGTTTATGCCACTTAGATCTGACCTTTATCACAGTATAGTACTAGAGCTAGACTATCAACAGTCTGAACCTTTTTGCTGGCTTCATTGTGGAAGAACTTTGTACTTACGTATAATTGTAGTTTATCGAGATCTTACAGAATCAGATCTTTGGAGAGAATTGAAGGATTAGTTTGATCTTGACTGTTTATTGAAGGATTCTTATATTAGTTTTAAATAAGTTTAAAGATGCTAAGTTTTTGTTGTTTGTGTAGCCCAATATGAGGATCTTGATTTCAGGAGGAGCTGGGTTCATTGGCTCTCATTTGGTTGATAAGCTGATGGAAAATGAGAAGAATGAGGTCTGTAACTCTGTATTAGTCTAACCTTAACCAAACTGAAATGGTTTTTGTTGTCAATTTTGATCAACTTGAGTGTTTTCAATTTATTCTTCAGGTGATTGTTGCTGATAACTATTTCACTGGATCAAAAGAAAACCTCAAGAAGTGGATCGGTCATCCAAGATTTGAGCTTATTCGACATGGTATGGTCTCCAGACTCTGTTAGTTGGTAAAGGTGGAAATATATTGTCTTCTTTAACATCGTCATCTCTATTTGCTTCTGGCCTTTAAATAGATGTTACGGAGCCTTTGTTGATCGAGGTTGATCGAATTTACCATCTTGCTTGTCCTGCTTCTCCTATATTCTACAAGTACAACCCTGTTAAGGTTTCTATAGATATATATATTCTCATATCACCATATGATCACAAGATTTAGTTCCTGATATCTGATCTGTTTCTGCAGACAATCAAGACCAATGTGATCGGTACACTGAACATGCTTGGTCTAGCGAAGCGTGTTGGAGCAAGGTTGGAGACATATCACTCTTCCTATTTCTTAATCCCATGTTCTATTTATGCTCGGCTTTGAAGCTAACATCTGTTATTTCTCTAAACAGAATTTTGCTCACCTCAACCTCAGAAGTGTATGGAGATCCCCTCATCCACCCTCAACCCGAGAGCTACTGGGGAAATGTCAACCCAATTGGTACGTTTCATCTTATAGTTTATTCACTTGCATGCTCGTTTTAAGAGATTTGTAAAAAAAGAACCTGTTTGCTATCATAAAAAGGGGTTAGGAGTTGCTATGACGAAGGCAAGCGTGTAGCTGAGACCTTGATGTTTGACTACCACAGACAACACGGCATTGGTTAGTTTGTGTTTCCCTAGCACAGCGCATCACTTTTTTCTTTATCCAGTGATTCCTTTATGATTCTCACTTGATTGGTTCGTTATATGTAGAAATCCGCATTGCTAGAATCTTCAACACGTATGGTCCTCGTATGAACATCGATGATGGTCGTGTTGTGAGCAACTTTATCGCTCAAGCGCTTCGGTAAAATCTTATGCTTTCTCAACTCATTGAAAACTAGTTCAATTTATCTTTGCTTAGCTAATTTCCATGAATTTATGTGTAGAGGTGAGGCATTGACAGTTCAGAAACCAGGGACACAAACCCGCAGTTTCTGTTATGTGTCGGACATGGTAGACGGACTTATCCGTCTCATGGAAGGTGATGATACTGGTCCTATCAATATCGGTAACCCAGGTGAATTCACTATGGTGGAACTGGCTGAGACTGTAAAGGAGGTTAGAGTCGCTTTATCTCTAAACAAGATGAGAAACTGCGATTCTGTTTCGTGTTTTCATTCTTGGTGCGTTTTATTTATATGTTAAACACAGCTAATTAACCCAAGCATAGAGATAAAGATGGTGGAGAACACACCAGACGATCCAAGACAGAGGAAACCAGACATTAGTAAGGCCAAAGAAGTATTGGGTTGGGAGCCAAAGGTGAAGCTCAGAGAAGGACTACCTCTCATGGAAGAAGATTTCAGACTAAGGCTTAATGTCCCTAAAAACTAAAACACAAACTCAAAGGAAAATGCAGACGCATTTTTTATTTTACAAGTTATCACCTTTTTTGAGTTAAATGGTGGTGAATTATTATTCAACAAAACTGGTGGTTTAATGTGTTATAGATTTTGTTTCTGTTCTTAGAGAAAATAAGTTTGTTTGTGAGGAACGACTCTATATTTTTGTTTTTTCAATATATTGTATTTATGTTTATTGTTAATGTGGTTTTAATGAAACATTTTACTACTTTATTTCGATGGCAAGTTATTTCCGCGAAGCTTCTTCTCTTGCTACTTGCTATATATGAACAAAGTTCTCGGTCAATATACATGGAGTCAACGTTTCGTTACTTCGTCCACAACATATCTCTCCAAAAACTTTCTTGTTCCTCTCTCCATCACACAAAATGAACTCTTCCTTTTTCCTACCAACAATTGCTGCTGTAATAGGTTTATTCACGCTTTTTAGAAGATTTAGATTCCATCACAAGATAGATTCTTCTTGTTTACCCTCTTTATCTTCTTCTGTTCCATCTTCTTTGTCTCAAAATTGGACACACCATGTCTTTCCAAGCTTTCGGGGAGAGGATGTCCGCAGAGACTTTTTCAGTCACATTCAGAAAGAGTTTCAAAGAAAAGGAATCACACCGTTTATTGATAATGGGATAAAGAGAGGAGAATCCATTGGTCCGGAACTCATACGAGCAATTAGAGGATCTAAGATAGCAATTATATTGCTCTCTAAGAACTATGCTTCTTCAAAGTGGTGCCTTGACGAATTGGTGGAAATTATGAAGTGCAGGGAAGAGTTGAATCAAACGGTGATGGCTATATTTTATAAAGTAGATCCATACGATGTAAAGACACTAACCGGAAAGTTTGGGAAGGTTTTCAGAAAAACTTGTACTGGTAAAACTAAAGAGGATATTGAGAGGTGGAGACAAGCTTTGGCCAAAGTAGCCACAATAGCAGGTTACCACTCAAGCAAATGGTTAGTCCTTATAACTTCTACTTGCATTAAAATCCATCAAAATAAAATATAGAGAATTACTCAGTGTCACAAAATCGAATTGTTCTTTAGATTATATTTACCATAAGGTGAAATTTTGGAAAAATTCTTAATATTGAACACTTTTAATATAGGGTAAATTACTAAATTAATTTTAAAAAATGAGTTAATTACATTTCTAATTCGAAAAAAATTGAAATTATAAATTTAATTTTTCAATGTCAAATAAGCCTATTTTACCCTTTTCTCGTTTGAAAAAATATATATCACAAAACTGCCATTAATGAGAAATTACACGTCATCCGCGCGTAAACGGAGAAAAAATGTAGTAAATATAGGTTTTGTTCCGAACACGTGATGTAGGTTTTGGTTTGTTGTGTAGGTTTTGAATCACATTATGTAGGTTTTGTTATGCTAAATAGTTTATGGTACGTAATGTAGGTTTTGGTTCAAGTTAAGTAGGTTTTGCTATACGTTATGTAGGTTTTGCTATTGTGAAGTAGGTTTTGCTGTGACTTGTAAATTTTACTATACGTTATGTAGGTTTTTATGTGAATGAGGTTTTGCTACGACTTGTAGGTTTTGCTATAAATTATGTAGGTTTTGATATGTATGTAATGTAGGTTTGTTATGTACTGTTATATAGGTCTTATGTAATAACCAATTTACCCCCGTTACTAAACCCTAACATCTGCCTTTAATGGTATCGCCGTCAACAGTCTATGTTTCATCAAATTTTATGATACCACCTAACTACCTTACTTCTTTTATCATCTTTCATCACCTTTTCCCGTGAGCTGTTACATGTTTTAAATGGATAAAGCTGAAGTAATTAGTGGAAGATGGAGGCATGAGGAAGATCAGTGGTTCTTTTATGTTGATATATCGTGTGGGAGCAAATTCATACGCATTCAGTCAGGAAAAAATTTGGTGGAGTTAGTTTCAGAGGTATGCAAGCAATTTCAGATGAGTGAACGATTATATGATGTTGCTCTGAGTTATAGGAGGTCGACTGAAGAAATGAGAATGGTTCCTGAAGATACACCACATGTTTACTTATTTGATACTGAGTTAATACTAATCTTTGTGAAGAAGACAAGGAGGTATAGAATGCGTCTTTGTGTTGAATTCCATGATAGATCAGATGTAGAATCAGAAGAAGAGGTAGTTCGTGATGAAAGTCTTCATGAGTCTGTAGCTGAGCAGTGTAGTAGGTTTTCATATCAGTCTTGTAGGTTTTTGGAAAACCTACAATCGGGTGAAGATGATGAAGACGTAATAAGCAGGTTTGACTACTATGACGATCTTGATGGTGCCAGCTCTGGAGATGAAGAGTACGCTCATAGTGGAGAGAACATTAGCAGTTCCTCTAATCAAAGTGAATTCGTTTCTACTGATGAGTTTGTGGGTAAAGGATTGAGTGATGTAGACTTAGCCATTGGGCAATGTTATCCGACAAAAGAGGATTTGGAGATAAGGTTGCACATTCTTGTTGTAACCTGTCGTTTTGATTTTGATGTTATAGCATCATCACGATTCTTGTTTCGCGTGAAGTATTGGTTTCCTGGATGCCAATTGTATCTTAGAGGAGCATCAATTGATAGTAGCTCTCACTTCTATCTTAAAAAATACGTTGGACAATACACTTGTTTCGTGACAGAGCGGTCATGTCGTGCAAGACAAGCTAGTACAAATATTCTAGCTCGCCTCTATGTTGATTTTGTTGGTGGTGTAGGTTCGTCTGTTCTGTTCATTCATGTCTCCAAATGTCTAGATAAACGCTATGGAATTAAGGTTAGTGGTTCTTTGATTCATGTTATGTAAGTTTTGTTCACGTTATGTAGGTTATTGTATGTAGGTTTTGGTCCACGTTATGTAGGTTTTAGTTCAAGTTATCTAGGCTGTGGTTCAAGTTATGTAGGTTTTGGTCTACGTTATGTAGGTTTTGGTTCAAGTTATGTAGGCTGTGGTTCAAGTTATGTAGGTTTTGGTCCATTTTAAGTTATGTAGGTTTTGGTCCACGTTAGGTTAGATAGGTTTTTGTTGGTTTTGTAGGTTTTTTATGTAGGTTTTGGTCCAAGTTATGTAGGTTTTGGTTCAAGTAATGTAGATTTTTCCTATGGTTTGTAGGTTTTGGTTCCGCTTATATAGGTTTGTTGTCTTGTAGATGAAATATTGGAAGGCACATCGGGTCCTAAAGAAAGCCCGACAGCTGGTCAGAGGGTCCTCGGATAGCAGTTATGAACAACTACCTACATATTTATTGTTGATAAGAAGAGCGAATCCAGGCCCACTGATAAAGCTTGAAGTTAACCAAGACAACAAATTTCAAGTTTCTCTTTCAGGGATTTTCATTCATGCGGAAGGTCGTGGTTGTTGGTGGCACATTTTGCAAGGTAAATATAAAGGAACACTACTTACCGCCACCATGCAAGATGGAAATTTTAATATATTTCTAATTGCGTTCAAGGTAGTTGACACCGAGAATGATGAGTCTTGGGAATGGTTTTTTCACCAACTAAACCGTGTTATCCCGGATGATGAAGGATTATCAATAATTTCAGATAGGCATCAATCAATAAGCAATGCGATAAAGAAAATATACCCACTTGCTGGTAAATGTATATGCACATATCATTTGTGCAAGAACATCTTGTTGAAGTTCAGGGGGCCGAGTCTTTCAAGTTATTTTAAGGAGCCGCAATTGCGTATAGGTTACAAGATTTTAATGACCTATTTACACAAATTCAAGAACTCAATCCTCCCCTTCATGCTTATTTACTTAAGCTGATGTTCGGTTGTGGAGCCCTGTACATTTCTCTGGTAATAGGTTCAACATATGCACAATGAATATAGCCGAATCAATCAATCATGCCTTGAGTGAAGCTAGGACTTTTCCAATAATGCAACTTATTGATGCAATAAGGTCCATATTAACAAGATGGTTCACAAATAGGAGGAAAAAAGCGGCACTAACGACCACATCTCTCACAGCTGGCGTAGAGAAAGTGGTAAAGGTATTGTGTTATGTAGGTTTTGATCCCGTTATGTAGGTCTTGCTTCCCTAATGTTGTTTTCCGTTATGTAGGCTTTGCTTCCGTTCTGTAGGTTTTGGTCCCGTTATGTAGGTTTTGCTTTATGTAGCTTTTTCCACCGTTATGTAGGTTATTCTTCTGTTATTTAGGTTTTACTTTATGTAGGTTTTGCTTCCACTATGTAGGTTTTGCCTACATATTTGCAGTTTTCCGTTATGCAGGTTTTAGTTTTAACGATGTTGTGTTAATTATTGATCTTTTAGGGGAGAGTTTAGGAAACCAAACTTTTTGCGGTACAACAAATAGATGAACATCAGACACATGTCACAAACCACACATCATATAATGCCAATCTGACGGAGAGAAAATGTTCGTGCAAGAGGTATGACGTAGAGAAAATTCTTTGTGTCCATGCCCTAGCTACCGTCGAAAGTGTTAGTCTTCAAATAGTCTCTTTCACTCATTGGTATTACCACACTACAACTTAGTACGATGCCTACGCTAAGTGTATTAATCCTCGAGATGCTGGTACACCTATACTCGAGGAGGTTGCGAACAAGGTTTGTAAGCCTCCATCGATTCAAAAGCAAGCAAGCCGACCAAAAAACTCAAGAATAAAAAGCAACCTAGAGGTGGTACTTGAGTCGAAACAATCGTGGAAGACATACACTTAATCAAATTGTTCTCAACACGACCATAATATGCGTACTTGCCCATCAAAACCATCGCAGACATGACCGTTTAATCATTCCCCACAATGAATACTGAAAATATGTCCCCTTATGTATTTGTTAAATAAGTGATATTTGTTCGTAACCTACGTGACGTAGACCAAAATATACATAATGTCAAGCAAAACCTACATAACATAAACCAAAACCTCCAACCCATACTCAAAATCTACTAAGAAGAAAGATTAACCTTAGAAGCACCCAATTTGATTTTGCGGCTCTCTCTATGAATGGACTGTAAATCTAACAAGGCTTTCTAATTGTCAGATACTTTTGTTGATTGTTCCTCCTCTTGCCTTTTCTTAGTTCTCAATCGATCATCATCATCATCATCATTAAGCACTGTCATATCAATGATTGGCTCATCTGGAGGACTTTTGAATAAAATTAAATATTTGCAAGGATGTTCTACCAGATCGCACAACCTTGGTCATTGGATTGTTTGGGTCTGAAGTTTCTTCCCTCACAACCTCCCACGTCATTTCTTTCCGAGATGTCTCCTTTTTCTTGACGACCTCCTCCTCCACAACATTGCTCGCACCTACTATTGGTGGTGAGGCCTCTGCTGAACCTACACGTGCTAAACTCCCGCTTGGCGGTTTAGCTCTCAACGAGAGGGGAGCAGAACTCCCGCTAGGCGGTTCTGATCTCAATGGGAGGGAAGTTTCATCTCGGAAACTTTTGGTTTCCATCTCCGAAAACTTACTTTTCAACCCCACAATCTCGCTTTTCAGGTTTACATATTTCTCATCCTTATTCTTCTTAGCCTGCTCAAACTTAGCAAGTAATTCCTCCAACAGTGACCTATAGCCGACTACTCCTTATGTATGGATGTATGCGTCTTGTCCCTAACATTTTCCTTCATGAAGGACTTCAAGGACATGTCCATGATGTCCTTAACATTGTCATTGCTCTCAGCCCACTTCAACCTCTTCACCTTGTCATTGTTTTGTGGTGGCTTTTTCTTCTGAGGCCGAACCTCAGCCTCCTCTATGACCACTTCCTACATAAAGAGAGCATCAATATCAGAAACTCCATCACATAACCAAAACCGACATTACGGAACCTTAAAACTACAGGTCAATACAAAGCCTACAACTCAACCCAAAACCTACAGAATATATACCAAAACCTACAAGTCATCGCCAAAACCTACGAAACAGATACCAAAACATATAACTCATCGCCAAAACCTACATAACAGATACCAAAACCTACAACTCAACGCCAAAACCTACAAGTCATCGCCAAAACCTACATAACATATATCAAAACCTACATAAAATAACACTAAACTTACAGAACATAACCCAAAACCTACAACTCATACCGCAATACACATTACGGGACCCAAAACCTACATAAAAGAACCCAAAAGCTACAAAGCAGATCTCAAAACCTACATGTGCTGAATCAAAATGTACATCACATACCTTCCTTGATTTTTTCGGGGAGTCAGTGGCCACTATCGCCAACTTCCTCTTCTTAAAATTATCCGTCTCCTAGAAGCTCTCATCGAGGACCTCTCCAAGTATATCCACAATCTTATCCAGAAAGGATAAACATCTTCCACCGCCTTGTGGACCATGTTCTTAACAAGATGAATATGCATGAATGTTTAATTTCAAATTAGCCAACCACACCTACAAAATGTGTAAGTAAACCTACATAAAGTCTATCAAAACCTACAAAACAACATACTTTTCCGTCTTCTGAGTTTTGTATCTCATCCTCTAGTATGACATCCATGCTTCCTTTCTGCCTGTTTCCCAGCAGAGTAGGGGTATATCAACATCATCTCTCTGGGAACCATAAAGCTTCCCAAGGCATTCAACATACTCTAATGCCCATATCAGCAGCACATGGACACAATCATGTATGGTGTACATCAGCCCATAGTATGACGCCTCTTTTGATGGATATGATTAGTGATTGAAAGGCATCCAGACCCCAATGATACCTTTGAAATATCTCCACATCCAACACCCTCTTTCCAGCTTGAAGTGGGATCCAGCTTCCTCGATTCATACCCAATATACCGACATGCAATACGAAAAGGAGACCCAACATTCTCCTTTTCTTGAAGGTCCAACCCCTGAAAATTAGCGGCAAACATTCAAAACAAACATACATAATAGTATACAAACCTGCATTACATACACCAAAACTTACATAAGGTGTAGCAAAACCTTCATTGCCTACCAAAACCTACATTTGGTGAAAACACACATGCCATAACAGAACATACCTACACCTTAGTGAGTTTGTAGTATTCCAGACCTTCACCTATATTCATGTTTAAATGAGCCCAAAACTCTTTATGGGATGCCTCTACATCCTATCCTTCCTCATGCAGACCACATGGTAGCCCTGAGATCTCCTTAAACTCATAAAGGGAGAACCTCAAACGGCGGGTACCACCCAATACCCACATCTTCTTCATTCTTATGATATAAAGTTGATTCATAAGCAACCAATCCACAAGTTTCGCTGCCCATGTATATTTTATCTCCGTCAATTTTAGCACTACACCAACCAAGAAATTGTCTCAAATGTCGATGAAGACATCTTCACCAATTCCTAGCCGCATCTGCTTAAAATCTGGCAACTTACAAAAATGATTGAAGATCTTTTTGCTAGAAGACCTTCTGTTAGCGCTGAAAAGTCTCATCGGATATTATTTATGTGTCATTGCTGCAAGGAAAACAAGGCATCACAATGTTAAAACCACATGCCTACATAATAGAATCAAAATCAAAACCTACATAATGTAAACTAAAACCTACATCATTGTGTCAAAACCTACAATACATACTCAACACCTGCATTACGTAAACCAAAACGTACATAATTGAGTCAAAACCTACATAACACAATCAAAAACCTACATAACTGAGTCAAAGCCTACATAACACAATCAGAACCTACATAACGTAGACGAAACCTACGTAATGTAAACCAAAACCTAAATAACGTAAACCAAAACCTACATAATGTAAACCAAACCTACATAGCGTAAACCAAAACCTACATAACGTAAACACAAACCTACATAACGTATACGAAAAACCTACATGACTAAGCACATAACCTACATAACCCAACACAGAACCCACCCAACCATTACCTTTAAACCTACAAAACACATACAAAGCACACAAACAATTCAATTTCAGTGCTGTTATTTAGTGACCAGCCCAAATTGAACGACCTGCTAACCCTAAATCTCACACAAACCAGAGATCAGAAAAAAAAACTAGAGATTGAGAATTTACCTGTTGAGATGACGATATGAAGAAATCTACTATAAAATCTAAGAGAAGCCGATTTCTTGACGAGAAAACGGAGGAGAAGAAGAAGAAGAAGAAGGAGAAGATAAAATGCAGAAATCTACCAGAAAATCTATGAAAAGCTGGTGTCGTGATGAGCAAACGGAGGACACGAAGAAGAAGAGAAGAAGTTAACGACGAAAACGATGAAGGAGAAAGTTGAGAAATTTTGTGAAAGTTTGAAAGATATGAATCACGGTTTTTTTGGACAATGTAGAGAATAAGAGAAGTATTTAACGATTCACATTTCTCTTAAAAAAAAATTGTACTAAATGATATTCTTGTAATAAAATGATGCCCTTAACAAAAACAAAACATGTGGTATTTTTGAGATACATATACGTTCAGCTATACATACCTAATTAATACATATACGTGTATACATAACTATATATATTTTTCTGTTATCAGGGATAATGAAGCGAATATGATCGAAAAAATTGCGACGGATGTTTCAAACGAGCTGATTAACTCGGCGCCATCAAGTGATTTCGACAGTTTAGTTGGCATGAACACTCATATGGAAAAGGTGGAAACGTATTTACACCTAAACTCAGACGAGGTGAAGATGATAGGGATTTTGGGTCCATCTGGAATTGGTAAGAGCACCATCGCAAGAGTTCTATTTACCAAACACTCTCATGAGTTCCAACTTAGTGTTTTCATGGACAATATCAAAGTGAGATATCCAACACCTTGTTACGATGAGTACAGTGCTAAACTGAAATTACAAGAAGAGTTTTTATCTCAAATAATCAACCATGAAGATATCAAGATTCATCATTTAGGAGTTGCTAAAGACAGGTTAAAAGATAAGAAAGTGTGTGTCGTTCTTGATGATGTGGATCAGTCAGTGCAACTAGAGGCAATAGCTAACAAAAGTGAGTGGTTTGGTCCTGGAAGTCGGATAATCATCAAAACTCAAGACAAAAAGCTTCTGAATCGACATGGGATTAACCAGATTTACGAGGTGGATTTCCCACCTAACAATGAGGCTCTTCAAATCTTATGCATGCATGCATTTGGTCAGAAGTTCCCAAATGATGGCTTTAAGAAGCTTGCTTGGGAAGTTACAGAACTTTCCGGTAGACTCCCTTTGGGACTAAGGGTTATGGGATCACATTTCAAAGGATTGTCTTATCAGGAGTGGACCGAAGAACTGCCAAGGTTAAAGACAAACCTTAACGGAGAAATCAAAAGCATTTTGAAGTTTAGTTATGATGCCTTATGTGTTGAAGATAAAGACTTATTTCTTCATATAGCATGCTTTTTCAACAATGAATGGGTTGAGAAAGTAGAAGAACATCTTGCACAGAATATCCCTCATATGAAACAAGGTCTTCAAGTCTTAGTTGAGAAATCTCTTATATCTATTACTTCAGGATACATAAGAATGCATAATTTGCTAGCACATTTGGGTAGAGAAATTGTGCGGACACAATCCATTCATGACCCTGGGCAGCGTGAGTTTTTGGTTGATACAAGAGATATATTACGACTACTCAATGATGATACAATGGTAAGTTTTGACTATATATATTTCTCCCTAATATATTTGCTAACTAACAATCTCTACTTATATATTTTTTTTCTTTTGGCCTTTTTCCAGGGTAGTAGAAATGTTATAGGCATAGATTTCAAGTACTCCGAGATTACAGATGAGTTATATAGAAGTGAGAGAGCCTTTGAAAGAATGTATAATCTCCAGTTCTTACGAATCGATGGTAACTACATTCAGCCAATATCTTACTTCTCACAAAGTATGAACTATCTACCCCCAATACTTAGATTATTGCATTGGGAATGTTTTCCTATGACTTGTATGCCTTCTAATTTTAATCCGGAATTCCTCATTGAACTTAACATGCCTGACAGTGAGCTTGAGAAATTGTGGGAAGGAAATCAAGTAAGTTAATCTTTTCTTACACCTCAGTTTTATTCGATAGTTTCCATGTATGATATATATGGTTTTGCCAAAAAAAAAGAGAAAGTGATCTTACCACTACTATGTCTTTTAAATAGTTTTGGTTTCATGAGTTAACACTACTAAGTCTTTTCATAAGATGTCTTTGTGTTTATGTGCAGTCGATCAGAAATCTCAAGTGGATTGATTTGAGTTTTTCAATAAATCTAAAAGAGCTTCCTGATCTCTCAACTGCCACAAGTCTAATAAAGTTGAAGCTTACTGGTTGCTCAAATCTTCTCAAGCTCCCAACATCTATTGGAAATGCCATTAATTTGAAAGAGTTGGATCTCAATGGTTTCTCAAATGTAGTTGAAATACCTTCCTCTATTGGTAATGCTAAAAGCCTCATGGAACTCGATCTAAAGAATTGCTTAAATCTTGTGAAGCTTCCTTCTTCTCTAGAACATTGCACTAATCTTGAGAAATTGAATCTCAATGGATGCTTAGATCTAGTTGAGCTTCCGTCCTCTATTGGTAATGCTACTAATCTCAGGGTAATGGATCTCGAAAATTGCTCAAGTTTGGTGAAGCTCCCTTTTTTCATTAGAGATGCCGTGAATCTCAAGCATTTTGTTTATAGTGGTTGCTCAAGTCTTGTGGAGTTCCCTGCTTTTTTTGGTAATGCCATTGATATCAAGGAATTTAATCTCAGAGGATGCTCAAGTCTTGTGGAATTACCGTCTTCTATCGGGAATATCACTAATCTCAATAATTTGGATCTTAGTGGGTGTGTGAGTCTTGTGGAACTGCCCTCCTCGCTCGGAAATATCACTAATCTTAAGAATTTGTATCTTGCAGAATGCTCAAGTCTACTCAAGCTTCCCTCTTCTATTGGAAATATCAGTAATCTTGAGAATTTGTATCTAGATGAGTGCTCATGTCTTACGAGGCTCCCCTCTTCTATTGGAAATCTCACTAAACTTGAGAATTTGGATCTTAACGAGTGCTTAAGTCTTGTGGAGTTACCACCCTCTATTGGGAATATCACAAGTCTCAGGAAATTGTATCTCAATAGATGCTCAAGTCTTGTGGAGCTGCCTTCTTCTATAGGGAATCTTCATAATTTGCTAAGGTTGCGTTTGCAAGGTTGCTCAAATCTACAGGTCATTCCAGTCAACATCAACATGAAATCTCTCAATGAACTTGATCTCACAGATTGTACGTTGTTGAAATGTTTTCCTGAGATTTCCACAAATATCAAAGATCTCAGGCTCATTGGAACTGCAATTGAAGAAGTTCCTTCATCAATCAGGTCATGGTCTCGTCTCAATGACTTACAAATGTCATACAATGTAAAACTAGGGGAATCCCCACATGTTTTTGACTGCATTACAGAGCTGCATTTAAGTGATACAAGTATACAAGAAATTTCTTCATGGATTAAGGGAATATCTCGTCTACATAAACTTGTAATAAAGGGATGCACAAAGCTGGTTTCGCTGCCACAGCTTCCAGACTCCTTAGTATTTCTTGATGCAGAAAACTGTGAGTCCCTAGAGACACTTCATAGCTCTTTTCCCAATACAAATTTTATTGATCTCAACTTTGTTAACTGCTTCAAACTGAATCAAGAAGCAAGGGACCTTATCGTCAAGACAACGACTTGTAGATTTGCACTTTTCCCCGCAGAAACAGTGCCTGCATACTTCACTTATCGGACAACTGGAAGTTCACTGTCAATGAAATTGAATGGTATTGATATGCATTGTCCTGCATCCATGAGATTCAAGGCTTGTGCGTTGCTGGTTAATAAGGGTGACACTGAGGCAGGTCACTGGAACATGATGGAAGTATTTTGTCGAATCGAGGACAAACAGAATGGTACCAATGTCATGTGTAGACCAAAAAACTACTATCTCCTACCTAAACTTTTAGGGTACATGTTCTCTCCAATTTTAAATGAGCATCTATACGTATTCGAATTCGAAGAAAAGGTGAATTCAAGGGAATTAGTCTTTGAGTTCGAAGTCCACAATAACAATTGGGAGATTGGAGAATGCGGGCTATGTACTCCAACACTTTGGATCCCACATGGTATGGAAGGTCAAAGAAATTAACTTTAGTAAACTGATTTTGATTTAACTCCATGAAAAATTTAAGAAAATAAGGATCTGCAAATACAGAAGTGTGATATGTACATATTTTAAAATTCTGTATTTCAGTGATCTTTATGAAATGCAATCAAAAGTCAGGTCTATGAATTTATTGTATATAGCAAATGTCTTAAATTTTTGATAATCGAATCATGAGGCTTAGTTGTGTGTTTCATAGCACATTTAATAAAAATCACACCACATTCCGTTAAACCCAAACAATATGTAGATTTTTATGAACCGATTACAAAAAGATATATTAAAAAAACTGTAAGATATTACTTAAAAGAAACGGTAAAACTGAAACTACTCCATGTTGTAGATATAGGTAAACAACAACGGGAATATTTTATGGAATAGCCCTTTTAAGTTATTAATTGTATGAATTAGTCTCTTTTTGAGACATTCTCCCAAATGTACCATTTGTGGAAAGGGGATATATAGCAATTGTCAAAAATGCCTTTAATTTAAAGGCATGAGATGAGGGAGAAGAAGTGAGCAAATTGTTGTGTCAGGAATGGAAGGAATGTTGCAGGAATGTGGTGATGGCAATCGTAAACTGAGATCAACCATGAACGTAGTAATTTGGTGATTGAGTCATATATGAGAAGGAAAATATATAGTTTGGGGACAAAATAGCAGGACCATACTACACGGGAACAAAATATAACAAGTGGACAATAGGGTTGGGTATCAAGACTAATTGTGAAGTCAAATAGGATAATTAGGGTGGGACAAAATAAAATTGTCATTTGTGGACATATTTTTGGTTGGTGATATATTAATTATGGACATCATTTATTTATTTGTCCATGCATGAGTTATATTTTCACATTGAGTTTGACAATATATATTCTATGGGAGCTGTCGAAGAATATATGAAATGTGGATAGTGGACAACAATAATATCGGAGCCGGAGAGAAAACTTGGTGGAGACACATTGTTGACAAAAAATTTATGAGGAAATAGAGAGAAAGAAAAACGAAAACGATCGGTGA
>JAKUCM010000532.1:0-18675 GCA_023374145.1 Lepidium sativum
TAAGTTAGTTTCACATAATAAAAGAATATCTAACATGCGAATTCTTTACAATTTCAAATTTACTCTTACCAAAACTTGCCAATAAGTTACATATTCAAAAAGAAAATATAAAATTTTTCTTGTTTTATATGTTGTCCATTGATTTAGACATAGTTAATAAAAACTAAAAGAAGATTCAGTTTATCTTTTCGAATTTCAATGCACATACAAACAAAAAATAAATAATTAACTAGCATTTGTATTGTATAGACGGATAGAGATTCAATCTCAGTCGAAGAGTTTCTCTCTTATACGAGTAGCTGAAAAAATTATATGTAGACAAAATAAGAAAAGAAGAATTAAATGTTGACAATTACTTTAAATTATCATGAAATTAAGAAACGAAGAATTATAATTGTAGTTTTTGTCTACGGAGGGGACGCAAAATTCCAACCCATGCCTTGTATGGTTTCATATGTGTGCTCTTTTTCAAAAGTGTTACGCAATGACTTACGTTTATATCAATTGTTTTTGGGTTAATTTGTTCGAACTATTTTCTAAGGCAATGTATTGTTTGTGTCCTCCAAATCTGATTCTCAAAAGGTAAAACCTGCCTGAAATCGCGTAGAATTTGATAGAATATGTTTTCATTATATTTATAGACTAAAGTTTTGTTGTGAGTGATATCCAACCTTATCTCCATCCAAATTTTTGAGCAGAGGATTATGCAAAAGTGATGAAGATGATTGTAAATCTAAGTAGTTGAGTGGTGTTTTGCACCATATTTCTAGGAATTTGCTAGATTTCAGAATTTTTTTTGCATCTAAAGCATTAAACTATAATACTAATTTTTTGCTCTGCTATGTAAGAGAATTTTATAAAAAATCAATCATTTCAATCATTTGTGAACCATATATAAAAATATTAAATTTCTTGGAAATTAAATAAGTCAAGTTGGAATAGAAAAAAAAAATTTATATACAGTGCATATATTTATTCAAAAAAATGGCAATCTCTATCTAACCTTTATCATAATTTGTTTTTTCTTCTTCTTTTTCTATACATTTATTCTGTTCTACATTTCCATTTTTATTCTTTTGAGATTAGGTTTTGTTCATTGAATTTTTCAATTCTTTTATTTTTTTGTTCCTACTACTAATTCCATTTTTGTCTTTCTTTTTCATTTGTGTTTTTTTTTTTTTATGTTATCATTAGAACTTCCATATGCAATAAAATAACTTTTAAAAATATGTTTTAAAAGTAGCTAGTGACTTACTTAAATTGCCCGAGTTTGATAGATTTTGTCGGAAACTGGCAGATTTCTGACATAGACCATGGCAGACTTTGTCAAAAACAATGTTATAGACCTTTATAGGCTCTTGCATATCTCAAAAATGTTGCAGGCTTTACCCAAGTATGACAGATTTATAATATAAATAAATAAAGGTAATGGAAAAGTTACTTGCAAAATTAGCAAACATTATACCACCATTATTGGTGATCTCTAATGAGTTTTTTAACTCAAAAATATTAATAAAATAATAAATAGTGAAAAATAGAAAGACAAAAATTCTTAAATAAGAAACTCAAAAATAAATTTTTTTACTACGTGTCGGTACGTGATTGGAATATTTAAAAAAAAATTAAAAAACTAAATTAAAAATATTAATATTATAATATAATAAAGTTTCTTAAAAAACCCTTATAATCCTGCCCTTACATTCTCTTTTGAAGATACACTAGTAACTAACCTACCAATTCAGTCACCAAAATAGCTAAATAATTGCACTCAATTGTATCGTATCATCGTACTGCACTTGATAATACTATGAATGTTTTCTAGAAATATCATCAATAAGTCTCGAAAATCAAAATTTGGTACAATAATCCCAAATTCATATTCATCAAAAAGTATATCAATGTATGGGACAGAATCCCAAAATTCACAAAACCTACCAAAAGTATGCAGTCTAATAATAAGTTTAAAGTTTGTGACTCTGCCAAAAAATGTCATGTGTTGACGGATTGTAGCAGACAATACCATAATTGATCACGTTCAACAGACTTTACGAATTTCAGTAAACTTTACATAACTAAGCAAGCTAAACTGATTTGCCACGAACACATCACAAAATCCTAAACATATGAATCAATATCAGATCTTTAATCCTTCACGTTTTAATCGAACCTACATCCATAAAATCTCCCATATGAATTAGTTATATTCAATCAATTTTTTTGGTCAACAATTCAGTCGATAAGATCCGATCTATAACATAAAGCGCACATTATAAACCCTTTTTTATTCTACTATGTGTAATTGGGAGAGATTAAACTCATAATGTCATGTCATTAATTAGATTATTCTAAATACTAGACTGAAAAATGAACTCGGCATTTCAACCAATTATATTTCTCAAATAGATATAAGAATGTGGTAATTAATATGTACATTACTTGTCTAGTTAGGTGGTTGGGGATAATGATTTGTGTGAGTAGTTATGACTTCACTCCCAACCCTATTTTAAAGATGAATTACAAATAAATTATTTAAAAAATTCAAAGTGGATTATTCGCATAAATTGCGTGTCGATATATTGTTGGTACGTTGAAGAAAGCAAACAACATTGATAGGCGTTATAAAACCTTTATATATTGTTTACACGATACTCTTAAAAACTTTCTTACGGCATGATTCGATACGATCTTTCTAAAACAATATACTACAAGTTATATATTAATAGTGAAAATTAGGGAATAATCGTTGTTTCCTTATTGATGGGTGCGCGTACGAGTAATGTGGTCCAGATTTACCTTTATACCAATCGGATCTTATTTTTGTGTTGGATTCGGTAAATTTATATCTATTTATTACTTCAAATTAGTATGTTAATGATCACCGATAAAATAACCCACATTTTAAATGTTTCTAACTGACCCACTTCATCAATATATATTCAATTATTCATTTTTAATTATTAAATTTTTGTTTCTTTTTATTGTATAAATTTTTTTTTTGGGCTAAAGGTTGTTAGCTTGACTACAAAAAATTATTATTACAATCTTTCTAAAAACATCTACGGACAGGATATTTAGAAAAGTGGTAATCTTTTTTTTTTAACAACGGCATAATAAAAGAAAACAGCCACGAAGCGGAAAACAGCATCACTGATTATAAGGTGGATCTTTTGTCTTCCTGGCTAGAGAGTCCGCTCTATGATTAAGCAGCCTCGGAATAAGAGAAAACCAAAAAGTGAGAAGATAACCACTCAAAAACTTCTTGATAAGTAATCTTGCTGTCGAGATTTAATTAATAAGACTCAATTTTTTTAAGTAAACAGAAATAGCAAATGGTAAGGCTATTTTAACCTAAATATGAGACATCTAATTATGAACATCGAATATTAAAAATTTAAGAATTATGAATTATGAATTATGAATTATGAACATCTAGTTTTTTTTTCAACAGGTAATCATCTAATTTATTCTTTTTTATTATAAGTCAGGAACAAACTATTTTTTTTTTGTCAACTAGTCTACTGGCTTTTTAAATCCACTCATATTACTGCAGGTAGAATGTTTGATCCCTGGTGCCATAATAATTTATAAAATAACTACGCCATTATACCACTTATCATCGACGAAACAAACTAATTAGACTACCTATTAAATAAAATATCATTCATTAAATCACCTAATTTATACTTGCTTTTATTATATTTTAATAGTCAAAATGAACAATCATAATTTAAAAGGATGAATTTAATGAACAGGTAAGACTAGACCCTACATCTAGATTCCAAATTATAAGTTACTTTTATAATATAGTTTTTTGAAAACTTTAGCTCCTACCATTTATTATAAATGTTATTTAACCCTAATGGCATGAATAGTAACTAATTCTTTCTGTTTCTTAAAAAATGTTATTCTAATTTTTTTCACATAAATTAAGAAAATAACACTAAAAATATTTTATACCCCTAATTATTATAGGTAATAATTAATTAGATTATATATATATATATATATATATATATATATTTATGATTCAAAGTTAAAATCGGAATTATTTGTAAGATCGTTATATTGAAAATCTTAAAAACACTTTTTGTATAACTATTTTTTGTTGTTGAACTGACATTCTTTAAAAAACGGATGGAATATATATCAATTGATGTCCAACAAAAATAAATATACATTCCTTATAATATATAATGATAATCGATTTTTAAGTAAACAAAAATAGCAAAATTATAATGCTAATTTAACCTAAACCTGAGACAGCAGATAAATTAAGAATATAGTATTTTCCAAATATTAGTTATGCAGTCGCTCTCGGTGATGATAAGTGAATATTTATATATTTTCCGCTGAACCACCTTTGAACTTACGGTAAGAAAATTCCATTAAATTATTAATGATAGTCGCGTCCGATTTTTGTTCTTTTTAAGGTCCATTAACCAATCAACGTTGTTAATAGATTAAATACTAACAATTTGATCAACTAAACAAATTTAATAAAGTGGGGTCAACTGAAACTTTTCCTAATGACTCTCGTTACGTCCTCTATCCACAAATTTCATTGCATGGGTTTGCATTTTTTTAACGCTTCAAATTGTTTTATATAACTACTATACTTAGTGACTCTAAATATTCATTCATTCTTTAGATAATTCTTCATCAAATAATGCTCTGGATATTTAACACTTCTGTAAATAAATATATAGTTGTAATCCACATATCTGCGATATTAGTTGAACTCGATATTTCCAATCCTTATTAAAATTCAACTGTTTTGAAAATTGAAAATGAAACATAACATTTGAAAGATATAGGCCATATAATTAGAAAGCTTTTCTAAAGTCGAGATAAAGCGCATATTCTTAATTTTCGTTGTTTTTTATGTCGTACATAGTTATAATAATATTAGTAGGATTATATCACGCTGTAACATATAACGTGGGATTTACTTTTTTATTTAATCTATATTTATTTAGTTTTTAGATCCATATTAATATATTTTATATAGTTTTTGAGATACTCTTTTAGAAATCCACAAAACTGAAATTAATTTTGATTAGAAGAATCAAACTATACTGAATCCGAAAAAATATCCTAGTGGATACTACATCTTTAAGAAACTAAACAAAACTCGAACTGTAATCAAATCAAAACCCACATTTTGAAAGTTTTCTATTAAATTTATTATTTTTATATAAAAATGTTCAAACTTGAACTCGATATATACAAAACCAAAATTTATTCGAGAAATAAAAATATTTGAATAAGTTTTAAATCAGAATAACCAAAATATCGAATTAGATGAACGGAACCCGAGAAAATATCAGAATGTATCCTAAATTTATGTACTTGGAAATTCGAATCGGAACTAAATCAATAAGCGAATTTGTAATTGATATATTTTTTATATATTAAATTTTAGCTTTTCTAAAACATTTCTAGTAAATTTTCTATATAAATTTGTAGTAAAAATTGTTTTAATCATATTTCTAAAAGTAATTCTAATATATAAATTAATTTTTTCCTATATTTTATAACACGTTATATAATCAAAACATGAGTTAAATATAAAATGCATATTTTCAGCGCCGACGATATGGCTGAAAATATTAGCTGGAGGCTGAAACAAATAGGTAACTCGTAATGAAATTTTTATCTATTTTTTTGTTGCCTACGAATGTGACATATTGACTTTTTTATTTATCATACACCACAAAGATCATTTATTAAATATTATCCAAATGGCAGCGTGGAATCGGATATGTTGATTTTTGTTCATATGTTTTTTTCCTTCTAATTTTGGTTTAAGAAAACCAATATCTCAGTTAGATGAAAGAAATTCAGCAAAACTGTTATAAAAAATGATTACAATGAGCAAAAAAATAAAGATTTATGGCTCCTTCTAAGATCTAAAGTCAATCAGTTCGACTAAATACTCTCATAGTGATGAAAAGACCATTAATTGCAGATTCAGTATGGTTAAACCGAGTAGAGATAACCAAATTCGGATCGAATATAAGAGTAAACCGGAAACACGTGTGAGAAAGAAATAGAGAAATAAATCTGACAGGCTTTATAGTTTGATTAATATGTCTTCCTCAAATAAATCAAAATTATAACAGAAAGTAGAATCGCAAGTTGTAGTTTGGTTCTTTGAAGGCTGTTAAATAACAGCCATAGCTTTTCTTCGAAGAACCCAAAAAATAATATCAGAGAAAATTCATCATTACACCTTCTTTTTTTTTAGTTGTTTTCTTCACACGTCTTCTTGTCTCTTACTCTCACTTTATTTTAATTTTGTGTCTTTCTTCTTGGTCTTGTTCTTAAGTCTTATCAGAATCTCTCTTTAACTCTCTGTCACTCTTATAAATATCAAACTCTGACATTTCCTCTGTTCAAATCGTCCTCCAAATTCTCCCAAACAACTGAGAGATTTAAGAAGATGAATACAAGACGTGGAAAACGTCCTGAGGTACAAGATCGCGGAGATACTCTTCTCTGTTTTTGTTTCGTTATTTCCAATGATTCTTATGTGTTTTCTTTTTTTCATGATTGAAAAAACAGAGGTTTTGGCCTTCGATTGTGATGAATAAATGGTTAAACATAAAACCTAAAGTTTATGATTTTAGTGAAGACGAAATTGATACAGAGCCTGAAAGCGAAGATGACAGTAAGTATTGTTTAATCTTAAATCAAGTCAAATATTTGTCATAATTTGTTTCTAAATTAAGTAAATTAATCTGGGTCCCTATTACAGTATGTTTGGTCAAAAACGTCGCTAAAGTTCGATGTGTAACTGATGAAGACAGCCATCGAGGAAGCGAAGCTGATCGGAGTGGTAACCAGAAGAAACACCGGCGAGGCAAATCGGAGACTTTAAGAGCTCAGTACATTAACACAAAGGACATCAAGTAAGGGTATTTCTGGTATTTGATCTATTTTCTTCCGAATGAATTATCTCTGACTTTGTTTCCCGTTGACTTAAAGAGTGACGGTGGCTACATGGAACGTCGCCGGTAAACGTCCTTCCGATGATCTCGATATTGAAGATTGGCTTACTACTGATAATCCTTCAGATATTTACATCATCGGGTTAGTCGAAATTTCACATCAAAGTCATTTTTAAACATAGTAATTTTCCTCTGTTTTGATGAATTTGTATGTGTTATTGTTTATATAGGTTTCAAGAAGTGGTTCCATTAAACGCTGGGAACGTTTTAGGAGCAGAAGACAGAGGTGCAATTCCAAGATGGGAATCGATAATCCGTAGAACACTGAACAAATCCGAGAAAGAATCAGTTCATGATCAATCACCAAGTTGCAACACCAACGTTCTTCTTCGAGCTCACAGTGCGCCTTCGTCTCCTATCTTAGCACAAACAGCAAACTCCATTATCGCTGATGTCATGGTCGAAAATCTCGCTGCGGATCATTCGCTGGACTTAGCTACAGATGAGTTCATCGATGCTGCAACTGCTTTACCGAGTCTAGAACCAGTGCAGAATCCAAACATGGATTGGCCTGAACGAGCTTTAGATGACAATCCTCAGATAGTTGGATTAGAAGGGAAGTTAAGGAGAGTGTTTAGTAGCAATGCTATGTTAGGTTTTAAGTTACCGGAGAATCCAACAGGAGCAAGTCGATTTGTTTCGGACGCAAGAAGCTTGAAACGGTCACGGAGTTTTGAAACTTTAAAGTCGAATTGGGATGATATAAAAGAAGAGAATGACCATAACTTATTCTCTTCCTCCGAAGCGGAAGAAGCTGCGAAAATCCTGTTTGATGATTCATCAGACGGAGAATCAAAGTCTTCTGATGATGATGAGGAGGAAGGAGAGAAGATCGGAAATGGTTATGGATTGCCTGAAGATTTGGTAGAGGAGTGTAGGAAAGTGAAAGATAGTCAAAAGTATGTAAGGATTGTAAGTAAGCAGATGGTTGGGATCTATGTATCGGTTTGGATCCGTCGGCGGTTAAGAAGACATGTCAACAACTTGAAAGTCTCACCAGTCGGAGTTGGCTTGATGGGTTACATGGGAAACAAGGTAAAAAAAAACAAAAACTGTAAGACTAGCCCTACCTTGCTTTTCAAGTAACACTTAATGGAGCAACTTTTTGATATATTTGTAGGGATCAGTCTCGATTAGCATGACGTTATATCAATCGAGAATGTGTTTTGTGTGTTCACACTTAACTTCCGGCCACAAAGACGGTGCTGATCAACGCCGGAATGCTGACGTGTACGAAATCATACGTCGTACTCGTTTTGCCTCGGTTCTTGACACAAATCAACCTAGAACGATTCCATGTCACGAGTAAGCAATAATCAATACCACAAACACACATTCGAAGCAAGACATAAGTTTCTGTTTACTAATGGGGATTCTACTTTTTATGTTTGATGATTTGAACAGTCAAGTGTTCTGGTTCGGAGATTTGAATTACCGACTTAATATGCCAGACAGTGAAGTAAGAAAACTTGTGGCACAAAAACGATGGGATGAACTCAAAAACAGTGATCAGGTTCGGTTCTTTGTTATGTTTGGTACTTTGTTAAGGTTGCTAGACTACTTTTTAAGGTTATTAAAACAAATTTTCATTTTAATCTAACAGTTGATTAGAGAATTAAGAAGAGGGCATGTTTTCGATGGATGGAGAGAAGGACAGATTAAATTTCCTCCGACCTATAAATACGAATTTGATTCGGATCGTTACGCCGGCGAAAACGTGAGAGAAGGAGAGAAGAAGAGAGCTCCTGCTTGGTGAGTGGTTAAATTGATCATTTTAAAAGTTATGGGATTATTTTGGACTTTTAAAAACTGGCGGGATCCTTAAGAACTTTTGTGTGTTTAACAGGTGTGATAGAATATTATGGTTGGGTAAAGGAATAAGACAAGAGTGTTATAAGAGATCGGAGATAAAAATGTCCGATCACCGGCCGGTAACTTCGATATTTAACGTCGGAGTTGAAGTTTTTGATCACCGGAAACTCCAAAGAGCTCTTCACGTTAATAACGCTGCGGCTTCTGCTGTTCATCCTGAACCTTCTTTTTGAGTCTAGGTGTCTGGCAAAATGATTAATAATTATACATGGGAAATTTTTTTTTTTTTTGTTATGTAAAATCTAACTAAAGTCTTTTACTTACGTGTCTATGTATACGAGACTTCTAATTGTTTTCATTTTATTTAGTGTCACTTAATGATCGACAATTTTTCATTCAAAAAAATTGTAATTCAATGCTTAAATATTGTTGATCTAAATCTTAAAATCATTTGGCATTTAAATAAGAGATAATGGAGAAAATTATCTAAAATCTATAAACTAAAAGAGTGGGCTGGATTATTTTAAAATTAAAGAAGTGAACTATTTGTTTAAGAATTTTTTTTTTTAACGACATTAATATATTAATAAAGAGAAATCCCAAAAGGACCAACAAAGATTAATCCTATGTTGTCTCTCTTATATATCTAACGAGAGCATCAACTTTAAAATTGAGAACTCGAGGAATAACCGAAAGGGAAAAAGATGAGAAAAGAGAGTTTAACCGAGAGAACTCTATCTGGTATGGGAGAAAAGCTGGCCACTTTTATGGGCTGTCCAGAATCTTTAAAACCGTCTTACAATATGTCGAAAGCTTCACCTCGAGAATGTGGATCGCCAACAGGGATTCTATGGTCTAAAGAACAACTTCACACTCCACATGAAAAGCAGACAGACTTCGATTGATACAACGAGCACCCATACAAACTTCTTCCACTGAATCTGGAAACCCGAACCAGGCTAAACCCGTTTTTAGGTCCGAATTCTTCCAGGAAGCATCCACGAAACATTTGAAACCCGTGAAGCCGGATAAGGATGTGGAAGTGAAAATCCAAGAGGATTTTCGTACATTAGTTTGATCTATGGGTCGATATTTGGAAATTGTTAATTCTCAGCGAGGCTCAGACCATTCATTATGTTCCACCTTTAACTGAGATATAATGCGGCGAGGATTTGTATCACTGTTCGAGAAGTAGTGATCATTTTCTAGCTTTCCAGATATTCCAAAGGAGCCAAGGAAACATGGAGAGTCATCACTGTCAGGTACCCTCCAAAAAAGATAGTCAAAATTATACCATATGGAGTCCCCTGGGAATATGTTTACCGCAGAAGAAATGCTAGATAGTGCCCATGTTTGGATAACAAAGGGGCATACAAAAAGGACATGATCAAAATTTTAAGTTTTGGGGGTTTAGGCTTTAAGATTGAGAGGATAACTTTAAAATGATAAGATATAATGTTGTGTCTATTAGGTATGAGTATTTCGTTATGAAGTTTTTGTATCTATATAAGAATTGCATATTTTGGTTTGAGTTTGGATTCGGTTCTGGATCGGTTCGAGTCCATATTTTATGTACCCATTTAGGAATAAAATACAATTCGGTTTGGTTTCGTTACCAGTTCTTATTAAGGTTAGACATAAATATTAAATAAATTTTTACAATTTACTATATATTTTACTATTTCATATCCAAAATACAATTATTTCTCCAATCAATACTTGGATACCCGAAAAATATCTAAATACTCGATTTTTTTTTGAAAAGTGATATTAAATTCTCATATATGTCTACATTTATTCGGATCAATTGGGTACCTATTTGGCTATCGTATCAATGCCATTTACTACTCGATACCCACAAATATAAACAAAAAAGTAGGCCTGGGCATTTGGGTATTCGGGTTGGTTCTGAGTACTACCCGATCGGGTCCGGGTATTTTGGGTATAAGATTTTGGTACCCGTTTTGGAACCGAACATTATTCGGTTCGGGTCCGGTTCGGGTACTCTCGGGTCCGGGTCGGTTCGGGTATACATTCTCTATATCCATTTAAGAACCAAAACCATTTCGGTTCGGTTCCGGTTTCGGTTCGGGTACGGATATAGTATTGTAAAAAAAATATCGAGTATATTATATACCTAAAAGTACCCAAAAAATTCTGTACTTAGGTATAATTTCGGGTATTCGGGTATATTTTTAGGTATTCGGGTATTTTAAGTACCCAAATACTCAAAATATTCGGGTACCCGTTCAGATAATCGGGTACCCGTTCAGGTATCGGGTAATATCCGGACCCGACCCGATATTCGCAGATCTCTATAACAAGACCTGATGGTTACTTTTGCTTATACCCGAATTAGACCCGAACCCGAAATTTTAGATCGGTTTTGGGTCGGTTTTTCGGGTCCGGGTAAAATGCCCAGATCTACAAAAAAATATACATTTTCTCAGTTTCGAATATTATTTAATATTCATATTTTCGGGTTGATTTAGTTTTTCAATTTCACATATTTTTTCCAGGCTAGTGTCTACACTGTGTCATCGATACATATGCTATGAAGAAGTTACAAAGCAACAACTCGTAGTTGAACGTGATATAAGTTTACAACTCATATAAATGATTTATTATAAATTAGGTTTTAATCTATTTTTTTATTTGTTAAAAAAAATTAGGTTTTAATCTTGATCCTTTTATTTGTAAACAAAACATTTTAGTAGCCTACCAAAAAAAAACCATGTTAGTAAACTGAATAAATTAAATTTAAACTTAATTGAATACCCTTTGTTGGGGTTTTCATTTGGATGTGGGCCGAGCCACTTAGCCCATTTAGCATTTGATATGCTAATGGGTCTGAGGGCAGCTTCGGCCCATACTTTGTTTTTAGCTCGTTTTCGTTGATGAGCCGATTTGTGGCCCAACAACAGAGAAGAATGAATCTGTCCGTGTATAAGGCCAGATTCATCTTCTTCGTTTTATGAGTCGAGGGTTTTACAGAGAGTGAGAGAGAGAGACACCATTGTTACATAGAGTAGATCTCTCAAGAATATACACTATACAAGTTCTTTAGTGGATTCCGGATTCATATCCGAAGATAGATGTACCCGTCGATGGTTTAATCGACGGGAAACTCTATAACTCGTGTCTCGTTTTTCCTTTCTCCATCACACTCCTTCTTCCTCAAATTGAACTCAAGATCACACAGAATAATCTGCATTGAATTTGAGACATCGAACAAGCTTATGCACAACAAGTGGTATCAGAACCTGTGTTCAAGAAAGTGAATAACAACATAAAGCTCAGAGTTCACAAAGGGAGGAGTACAAGATTTGAAACACTTACTTTCGGAAGGCATTGCAGATTATCGTCTTTTGTTCTTGAAGACGTGAAGAGGCTTTGAAAATCACAGACATTGATTGGTACCTCGCAAGGAAATCACAGAAGTTATTAGTATTTTACTTGCGTAACAAGGAAGAATCAAAGTAACAAACTTGTCAAAGTATTCAAAAATTTCAAGCATGGAAGTCATCTCGGGAAAGTTTGAGGTGGATAAATTTGACGGTAAAAGAGATTTCGGATTATGGAAATACCGAATGCTAGGACAGTTTGAGATTCATGGCCTTCTCACAGTAATTGAGAAAGATCATGAAGAAGTATGGCCAATGGAGGAAGTATCTGTGACTGACAAAGAAACAGGGAAAAAAATCAAAATCGGCAAGCCAGTGTCAAAGGATCCTCAATGGGAGCTAAAGGATCGAAGAGCAAGGAGCCTGCTCGGACAATGCTTATCTAACTCGGTATTGAGAAAAGTAATGAATGAAGCTACAACATTCAAGCAATGGAAAGCACTAGAACGTGATTACCAAACCAAGACTAAAGCTAATAGAGTCTATCTAAAGAGACAATTTTCTCTATACCGAATGGATGAGGAAAAATCAATCGAAGAAAATCTTGATGTGTTCCTAAATCTGATAGGAGACTTAGAAAGTCTAAAGGTTACTATTCAAGAAGAAGATCAAGCTATTACATTACTAAATAGCCTACCACCTCAATATGATCCGCTTACACACACTTTACAATTCGGCAATGCTAAGGACACCCTAACTATGGATGATGTAATAACTGGAGCATATGGAATGGAGTCAAATCTAAGACAAAAGAGGTTACTAAGGAAGAAAACACATTCAGAAGGGTTGACTGTTGACAACAAAGGTAGAACAGACAATAGAAATGTAAAGAGTACAGGGAAGAACAGAGGCCGATCAAAAAGTACAGGTAGATCCAAGTCTAGACCAAAACAGAACAATGAAGAAATCAGGGCATGTTGGATATGTGGAGACGAAAATCACTGGAAGCGTGATTGTCCACAAAAGAAAAATGGGAAAGGAAAGGAATCAACAAATTGTTCAACAAAAGAATCAAAGAGTTTAGCCTACACTGCAAGTCTAATGGACTCAGGCTGTACTTTTCACATAACACCTAGAAAGGACCTAATCACATACCTAATTGAATTCGAAGGAAACAAAGTCTACATTGGAAATAACTCATACTGCTCAGTCAAAGGAATTGGCAATATCGTGATTGAGAACAAAGAAGGTAACTTAGTTACCTTAAATGGTGTGAGATATGTACCGGAAATGAGCAGGAATTTAATATCATATGGTCAACTGGAAGAACTAGGGTGTTATTATCAAGGAAAGGATTTCAACATTCAGTTTTACAAAGAGAACGGTGATAAATTCCTGTCTGGAAAATACCAGAATGGTTTATACTTCCTAGACGGAAAAGTACTAAGTATAGAAGTCAACATAGCAAAGGGAACTATTGACACGACTACTAGGTGGCATCGAAGACTAGCTCATATGGGAAAAAGGTTAATGAAAACTCTAGTCAGAAAAGGCCATCTAAGGAAAAGAGAAGTAAAAGTTATGGGGTTTTGTGAAACATGTGCATTGGGAAAACATACCTCAAAATGTACTTTAGAGTACATCCATTCAGATTTATGGGGATCACAGAACACTACCCCTAGCATATCAGGTTGTCAATATTTCATTAGCTTTATAGATGATTACTCAAAGAAGGTTTAAATTCATTTTCTAAGGAAAAAGAGTGAGGCATTTCAAGCCTTCAAGGATTGGAAAATGCTGGTTGAAAATCAAACTAAAAAGAGAATCAAATGCCTAAGGACTGACAACGGTCTAGAGTACTGTAATAAACAGTTTGATGACTTATGCAAAGAAGCAGGAATTAAAAGGCATAGAACTTGTGCATATACACCACAGCAAAACGGAGTATCAGAAAAAATGAACAGAACTATAATGGAAAATGTGAGATGTATGCTATCAGAATCTGGCCTAAGTGAAGAATTTTGGGCAGAGGCAGCAAACACAGCAGTTTATATCATAAACAGATCACCAGCAGCATCAATCAACTTTGATGTACCAGAATAACTGTGGTCTAAATATAAACCCGAGTACAATCACCTAAGGAGTTTTGGATGTATATCTTATATTTATACTACTCAAGACAAGCTAAGCCCTAGAGCTTTAAAGGGAGTATTTGTTGGTTATGGAACAGAAACTAAGGGGTATATGGTCTGGCTAATCGAAGAAAGCAAGCTGGTAATTAGCAGAGATGTAGTATTCAACGAAGATGAACTATACAAAGACTCCATCTCAGGGGAACAAGAATCTAAGGTTGATAAGCAAAACAATGAAAGAAAATCTGATAGAAGGGTAACCTTTAAAGTAAACCTAGAGGAAATATTGGGTGAGAAAGATCAACTAAAGGGTATGGCTAGGTCAGGTGGAGCAATTCCAGAGTATGTACCAGAAGGCATCAGTGAAGATGGGAGCCGTTTAGACACTGAACATTCAGAAAGTGAAGAGTCTAATTTGGAAGACTACCTATTGGCTCGGGACAGGAAACAAAGGAATATAAGACCTCCATCTAGATATGAAGAAGCATACCTAGTTGCATTTGCACTATCAAGTTCTGAGGAAATAGAACTTGAAGAACCTAAGACATATATAAAAGCAGTGCATAACAAAGACAGAGAAAAATGGAGAGAAGCAGCAGATGAGGAAATGGATTCCCTCATCAGAAACAACACCTGGATTCTAGTTGATAAACCACATAATAAAAAGGTAATTGGATGCAGATGGTTATTCAAGCTAAAGCCAGACATACCGGGAATTGAAAACCCAAGATTTAAAAGCAGATTGGTTGCTAAGGGTTATGCTCAGGTTGAAGGAGTAGATTATAATGATATTTTTGCACCAGTATTTAAACATGTTTCAATTAGAATTCTACTAGCTACAGTTTCAAATTGGAACATGGAACTAGAGCAAATGGATGTGAAAACAGCATTTTTACACGAAACTTTACAGGAAGAGATCTACATGAATCAACCAGAAGGCTATGAAGTGAAAGGAAAGGAAAGAAAGGTGTGTCTACTTAAGAAATCCCTATATGGTTTAAAGCAATCACCAAGAAAATGGATTGCAAAGTTCGATGAATTCATGAAGAATCAACAGTTTCAAAAGAGTGAATATGACCCATGCGTGTACTACAAGAGAAATACAGTTGATACTATGATATATCTACTCCTATATGTAGATGATATGCTCATTGCATCAACACAGAAACAACAGATTGTTAATCTAAAGAAGCTTCTCAGTAAATAGTTTGAAATGAAAGACCTAAGACCAGCAAGGCGAATACTAGGCATGGACATTTACAGAGACAGAAAGCAGAGTACACTACAGTTATCACAAGAACAGTATATCAAGCAAGTTTTAAATACTTTTAACATGAGTGATAGCAGGTCAGTCTCTACTCCTATAGGGGTTCAGATCAAGTTAAAAAGCATTTCCTCAGATGACGAAGACACAGAGACTAAGGGAATGGAGGACGTACCTTATACAAGCGCAGTCGGAAGTCTGATGTATGCAATGGTCGGATCACGTCCAGACCTTGCTTACTCCATTGGTCTCGTCAGTCGGTACATGTCAAAACCAGGAAAAACACACTGGTTAGCAGTCAAATGGATAATGCGTTATCTAATTGAAGCATAAAAAATAAGCCTAACATTCAAGAAAGATGCAGATTTCAGAATTAAAGGCTACTGTGATGCAGATTTTGCTTCTAACTTAGACAAACAAAGATCAATTTCAGGATATGCTTTTACTTTGGGAAATAACACAATAAGTTGGAGATCTAGACTACAGAGAGTAGTAGCTTTATCTACAACGGAATCAGAATACATAGCACTATCAGAAGCTAGCAGAGAAGCAGTATGGATACAAGGGATATGCGAAGAAATGAAGCTATGTACAGGAACTGTAGAACTATACTGTTATTCTCAAAGCTCTATCTATTTATCAAAGAACAGAATGTGCAGTGAAAGGACCAAGCATATTCAAATCAAATACAACTATATCAGAGAAGTGATAGAAGTTAAACAAGTCAAATTCACTAAGATTCACACATCGATCAACCCAGCAGACATGTTTACGAAAGTCATACCTGCTGAGAAGTTCAAAGGCTGCATGCAGTCTTTGAGGATGGAGGAAGCCTAAGGGTCGTTGTGAGAGTATTCCGACATGGAGTTCAAATGTCGGAACACTCAGATATGTTGATACCTACACACGGTCAACAGAAAGAAAGAAATTCAGGTTAGTTGGTATTTAAAGAAGTTTTTTTTAAAACAGATTTCAGGAGCTAGAAATCAGGGTTTGAAAGAAAAAAAAAAAAGAGGAATCTAAAGGGTCAGATACTCACATGCAAGGAAGATGAAAGGTCGTGATGTTCTTGATCAAGATCTGCACCAAACAAGATCAAGAAGAAGGTTAGATCTCAGAAAGCAAAAGCGGAAAAGAAGAAAAGCTCTAGCTTTCTCCGTAAATCTGAAATATGTTGGAGAAGCTAGAATTTTTTTTTACTTACCGGTTTCCTGATGCTTGAGTTAAGATCTACCGGAGTTCACCTCATCGCGTTCATCGGAAAAGAAAAAAAAAAGGAGGTCAGACATATTCGAACCGAACCGTCGGATCTGTCAGAAAAGACAAGATCCGAGCATGCAAGAATGGTTAAGTAAAGGAAAAGAAATCGAACCATTAGATCTATCAGAAAAGCGTTAGGATCTGCTCATGCATGTATCGGAAAACTAAAGAAGGACTTTAAAGATAGAGAATCTTACCGGGAAGTCGAGTCGTCGCCGGAGAAAGTCGAGATTCGTACACCAGAGCAGAGTTACTGTGAACAGCTTTGGTACTCACGGTGAGAATAGGTTAAAACCCAAGACAGATAATCATCATAACTTTTTCCGGTGACAAAAGAGAAAGAGGAAGAGGAAGAGTTGAGAAGAGCTGAGGAAAGTTCGAGAGAGAAACTCAGCGGCTAGGGTTCTAGCTCACAAAGTGAAATGAAGCGTCAAGGTGGAGTATGTTGGGGTTTTGTCGTTTCATTTGGATGTGGGCCGAGCCACTTAGCCCATTTAGCATTTGATATGCTAATGGGTCTGAGGGCAGCTTCGGCCTATACTTTGTTTTTAGCTCGTTTTCGTTGATGGGCCGATTTGTGGCCCAACAACAGAGAAGAATGAATATGCCCATGTATAAGGCCAGATTCATCTTCTTCGTTTTATGAGTCGAGGGTTTTACAGAGAGTGAGAGAGAGAGAGAGACACCATTGTTACAGAGAGTAGAGCTCTCAAGAAGATACACTATACAAGTTCTTTAGTAGATTTCAGATTCATATCCGAAGAGAGATGTACCCGTCGATGGTTTAATCGACGGGGAACTCTATAACTCGTGTCTCGTTTTTCCTTTCTCCCTCAAACTCCTTCTTCCTCAAATTGAACTCAAGATCATACAGAATAATCTGCATTGAATTTGAGACATCGAACGAGTTTATGCACAACGCCCCTAATCATAATTTTTTTTCTAAAAGTCTATACAATATCTTTCAACACCATCTAATTTTTACAAAAATAAAATCACATATCACATCAATGTAGATGCGAACTTAGTAATAAGAATAATCAACAACCTGGTCAGTCTGAAACTCATATTTTTGAGAAATACCATTGATTGTACATTCGAAGACAATAGCTTAGTTGGATTGTCAAATCTCATTATGTCACTTACTTCAACTAATTAAAGGTTTTCTTCAGGAACTTGTCAAATAAAGCGAATTAATAAAACCTGAAACAACATAATTATATCTGAACTTTCAAACACCAATAATTTAAAGGTATGATTGGAAAGAGCTTCTGAGTGTTGTAGAAAGCAAAATCTTTTGAAATCACTAAAATTAGACTAATCATGATTTATATTTAATTTTGGTTTCTATAGAAAGTAAATTTTCAATTATAGAAAGTGTTTTGGCTGTGAAAGCCAAATACATACAGCCCAAATTTATGTGTTTTGAAAATTTAAAATAAATTTATTATTAAGAATAAAAATTTAATTCAAATATTTTATGTCTAATCTTATTTTTGAAAAAAAGAGCAAAAAAGATAAGCGACAAACGTTGAACGAAAAAGGATAAAAGAGTATTCATGTGTCGTTCTCATTATTATAGCACCTCTAAAAACATTTGTTTTCATTATTTTTCTTTAGTCTGCAACATTTATTTTATTATTATTATTTGGGTAATGTAATCTTAATTTAAATTTTTGTTTATTGTTACTATTATCTAAACAAAAATTAGAAATAAACCACTATAGTATTTATATATCTATTATAAGTTTATTTCATTTTTTATTTTTACTATTTTATTTAAAATATTACGTATTTATCATAGTTTTTTATTACTTTTACAATTTTATAATTTTATTTAAACTATTCTCTCT
>JAKUCM010000533.1:0-65439 GCA_023374145.1 Lepidium sativum
CAACATTTTGGTCTAAAAGTCTCCAAACTAACACTTATATTTGTTGCTATGTAGACTTTCATTTTAAGTCTACGCAAAAAGGGTTTAGTTTTGCAACTGACCAAAATATTGACTATTGAAGTAAACTTAATTTTGAAGTCTACACAAGAAGTCTACCAGGAATTATAAAAGTAGACTTAAACTAAAGTCTACCGAGGTTAGTTTTGCAATTGATTAAGTTTGACTTTTTTGTATGAAATCTACATGCGAAGTCTATGTTGTGTAGACGTCAAATGAAATCTACTTCTTTTATTACATTTCAATTGAAATCTACAATTAAGTAGCTTACGTCACTGGATATATGACATAATCGATTTATAAAGTTAGAATTCATATGGAATCTACTTCAAACAAAATACTACTTCAATATGAAGTCTATTTTTACAGAGTAGACTTCATATTGAAGTTTACACTATGTAGACTTTTCATGTAGATTTCACACACAAAAGTCAAAGTTAGTCAGTTGCAAAACTAAACTCAGTAGACTTCATTATTTTTGTAATTCTCGGTAGACTTCTTGTGTAGACTTCAAAAATAAGTCTACTGAGGATAGTCAACATTTTGGTCAAATTACAAAATTAACTTGATTTGAGAGTAGACCTAAAATTAAGTCTACTTCTAGAAAGTCAAAGTTTGGTCAAATGCAAAACTAACCTAAAAGTAGACTATATTTGTGGTCTACTAGTAGTAGACTTTATTTTACATCTACAATTAGTATAATTTAATTTACATCTACGTTCAATATACTTTTATTTTACATCTACTGTTAGTAGACTTATAAATAAAGTCTACTACCGGTAAATTTATAATAAAGTCTACTACTACAATTTTGTTAAAACTAAGTTTATAACATATATGTAATGTTTTATTTTTTTTGGAAATTTTCCCATGTGTGTTTATTCATTTGTCAGTATGTGTATAAAATTGACATGTTTATGTGTTATATTTATGGTTTAATAAAATTTTGAAATATTTTAGGCATGTAGCTCCTTTGTCGTAGACTTCACTTTACGTCTATGGTTAATAGTCTGTGTTATAAGTCTACTCGTAGTATACCTAAAATGAAGTCTACAACAAAGATTGTGTAATGGAATATGAGCTAAGAAAAGAGAAATTGAGTAGTTAACTTATTAAATAGATTTTACAAAATTACAAATTGAGCAGTTAGCTTATTCAAAGTAGACTTAATTTGAACTACACAATATATACTTCATACTGAAGTCTACTTTGACGATTTCATAAAAGTTGAATTTATAGTATATGCCTATATATAAATTTTACATGTTTATGTATTATAATATATGGTTCAATCACATATTTATATAAATTTATCAATAAACATATATTGATCAAATGGTGGATAATGGTTAATGGGTGTTTATAACAATAAATTCATCACATTAAGTTGAAAGACATGAATATGAACATTTGTAGTTTGATCTTATGTATACCAACTAATATTCCCCATATTATACCAATTTTAATTTACAACATAAACTAAACTTAAAACTTAAATCATGGATTTTTTACATAACTTTTTAGTTATTTGTCACCAAATATAGTTATTCATTAATATCAAAAATATTATCGTTTTATATAAAAATTATTAAAAAGCTCTGTATATCTCTCTTTTTTATTAATGTATTGATATTGTTCTCTTTAACGATCTCTATAAACGATGTATGCAATTGATGTCTACAACTTAAGTCTCCTACTGATGTCAGCAATCGGTGTCTTCAAACGATGTCTGCAATCGATGTGTGCAACTGATGTCTGCAACAAAAATTGGAAAAGATTAAATAATTAAACAAATCGGATTGCTTAATTAACAAGAAAACTACATATAAATGAGTTGTTCACAAGAAAAATATAATCAATTTCAATACTATTACAAGAAATTTTTTTAAAAATAATTCACAAATAATAACAAAAAATGAAATATTTCACAAATATTAATTAGAAAATCATATCTAAATGAGTTGCTCATAAAAAAAATCGATTCTTTCACTACAATTAACAGGAAAATCAACAAAAAAAATCTTACACAAATATTAACAATAAAATGAAATATTTCACATATTCATCAAGAAAATTAACAAAAAATATATATTTCACATATATCAACAAAAAAAATTGAAATATTATACAAGAAAATAATGATAAAAATCAAATCTCTTCTAGTAAAGAATAAAAAATCTTATCCAAGAAAATCCAAAAACTTCAAATCTTACACAATCAAATAAGAAAATGAAATCTTTTACTATAAAACCAAATAAAATCAAATCTTTCATACCTTGAAAGTTAAATGATGTAGTTTACATGAGACAATCCACTAACCAAACCCAAAAACCACCATTCTTGACTTCTCTTCTTCTTTCATCAGTCCTTCCATTCAACAAATCTAATACAATGAACAATGAAACAAATTAGACTTCTAAAATCAAAAAGAAAAGTAAGAAATATCTCACTTTTTGTTTTTTCAAATAACACAACGTGAAATTTCTCAAATTTTTTACAACAAATCAAATTGATTTGTTTATATTTTCCCCAAGATCTTAGTAAATCAAGGAAGAAATATGGAGGTTGCAAATGAGAGAGAAAGATCGAGATTGCAAATGAGAGAGAAAGATGGAGGTTGCAAATGGGAAAGAAAGATGGATGCTACAAATGAAAATTAGGATTTCTTTTAATTTTGTAAAACCACTTTTATACCTAGGTAAATAGTAAGAATAAATTTAAGCTCAATGGACTTAAATTTGTGTCAGTAGACTTAATATAAAGTCTAATCGTAAGCAGATTTCTCTTTAATTCTATTCGACTAAGTAGATTTCACTTTAAGTCTACGCGTAAGTAAACTTCACTTTAAGTCTACACGTATGTAGACTTCATTTTAAGTCTACGCGTAATTAGACTCACTTTAAGTCTACATTTTAATTTAGTTTCATAAAGAATACTACATTTTATACTTCATAAATGCTTATATTTTGATTATATATACAAATTTTTCACCAAAAATATTTTATTATTTAAAAAAAAAATAAAAATGCTTATATTTTATTATTTTAAAAAATAAAAATGCTTAAATGCTTATATTTTATTATTTTAAAAATAAAAATAAAATAAAATAAAATCACAAAGTATACTTCAAGTTAGGATCTACATTTAAAGTTTACGTACGAATAGAGTTAAATTGTAGACTACAATTAAAGTTTACGTACGAATAGAGTTATTTGTTCATAAAGGAGAAAATTGTAATTTCACAAGTTAGTTTTGAATTTCACTCAAATCGAGATCTAATTTTATATTTCAAACCAGCTCTAGCTTGTTTGAATCAAAACCCACTTGTTTAAATACGGCTTAACCTCTATTTATATGTTGGTACGATCTTTCACGTTTGTATATCATGAATGATGCTTAAAGTTTTAAGATATTTAAAATCAGTGCTTCACAAATGTTTTCAAAATACTAAGATTAACCGACCTTTTTTTATGGTTAATGCAAGGTTTGTGGATCTTAGATTCATAATGTGATCTAAGTTAGAGGAGAATAGCATATTAAACTAGTCATAACTTTATCAGTAGCATTATAACTTTGACTATCAAAATTCATTTTTCTTTTCTCGAGAAACCGAAAACTACCAATTTATAGGAGACAACCAGTTGTGATAAATGAGGAGTCTGCATCAACAGTTGCAGTAGACAAAAATCTCTGATACTGAAGATCGATAGCATTATCACCTAAAGACCGTATATTCCCTCAAAGAAAAAAGAGCCCATATGAGAATACCCTTTCCACAAAGTAGACTCTTTAGATTTTCGGTACCAAGAAAACCACATGCCCATTATCACTCCCTCAAAATTAACTTCTTTGATCAGCTAACTAAGACTTTCGTACATCTGTTTCGATACTGATGTCACCAATGCTTTTCTTATTCATCCTTGATTCCGATATATGATGTCAGAAAACTTTTTAAAAGTCAATAATTCATATGGGCTAATTACTACTATAATATTACCGTAAAAAGACTTCTCCACTTTTGGTCTGAGAACGTGTAATAAGCTCCATCTTATTTGGTGTCTAGTTTGGTAAATTAGATTAGGATCGTTTAGATTTGAGTTTATATACCATTGAGTTGTATAACTAATTGCATTTGGGCTTTATCCAAAAAAAGTAATTGCTTTATGTCTTCATTGTGGTTGGTCTTTTAATGAATTGATTATAAACTAGAAATTTCGAATTTCGTGATTTCCTTGTTGGTAAAATTTGTCAAGTTCTCGACAGACAAAAAGACTTGGACTCACGGGTATTCAAAGACTAAACGAATTGCTCGTTCTAGATTTTGTGCAAATTTGCGATCCAAATTTCACTCTATAATTTGCGTGAAAGGACCCATGCAGTCCATTAACGAAGCACTTTGATAGCCTCATACCTAATTCATGTTCATCGACAAAAACTTAAGCCCTTAACGACTTTGTTCTCAACAACGGAACACAATCTTTACTTAGGCTCTACATCAGAGTCTTATGAGCTTACTTGGTTCTACTGATTTTGTTACTAGCTCTTCAACATTCCTTGTGTAACATTTACATAAAAATAAGAAAAATGAGTTAACACCTCGAAAATATTAGTAACTTAAATCATTTGACTCAATCTAACTAGATCAAACAAAAATGTGATTTGAACAAAGGGTAAGCAATTCGAAACCCAAGCAAGCAACGATATGAACTTGAACGAATAAGATAATTGGTCATGAAAAAGAAGAGCCCAACCAAATGCAATCAGAGGCCATAAGTGCAGGCCAAGTCGAGGTGCTTTGACCCCGATTTAGTGATCCGAGGAAACTGGTGAAGACGAAGGAGTTAAAGAACAAACAAACGACACATTTTAAGGAAACGAAACTTTCTTAAACCAACAAAAGATAGTACAAAGTTCTAAGGAACACTGGTGAAGATCAATAACAAGGGGACGAGGCAACAACGTTTTCTTCCTACTTAAACTACAAGAAAGTAACCCCAAACATTTTATATTCTAAAAGAAGTTGATTCCACTCATTTCAAGTTCCAGATTAGAACAGCCAAATGATAAATAACTTCATTACTAGATTTTACCGACCTCAGAAACAATCAGCAGTCGCGGAGAAGCAGATCACACAAGCCAACACATTGCAGCATTATGATTTGAGTAAACAAGTGTTTCATGCTCCTCCTCCGTCCTTCTCCTCCCGTTCTCGGTTCCATTGCTCAATCCTTGCCCTCCTCTCCTCACTTCCTTCCCTGCCACCACCCGGACTCCCTCCCCGTTTAGGACTTCCCTGTCTTCTACCCCTTGAACCATCCCTTTCCTGCCTCTCCGACCTCTCACTGCTCCTTTTCCCGCTTCCATGACGGTAAAACTCGCGATCTCGGTCCCGGTGACTGTATTCCCTGTGAGGAGGATCACGTCGGTCATGGTCTCTCTTGTGCCTAGGGCTTATACTCCTGCTCCTACTCCTGCTTCTGCTTCTGCTTCCCCTGCGGTATGATCGCCTATACCTCCCAAAGAGCTTTCTCCTGAGCTCCCTTGAAACAAGCTTCACGTGCATGAAATTACAGTACCCACCACGGTTACAGTTGTTTTCTTCATACTGCCGACATGTGGCTTCTCGGAAATCAGTCACTGGAGAGAAATCTGCAATGATAGGACGTCCTGAATAGAACCTACCTTGCAGAGCCTGCAAAGCGGCTGCAGCCTGATCCTCTTCCTTAAACTGAACATATACGTTGCCAATCATGTGGTCAGCAAGGTTGTCACAAATATTGAGGCTCTCAATCTCGCCAAACTTTCCAAGTTCCTCAAAAAGATCCTCAAAGAAATCCTCAAAATGCTCTTGGATCTTGCGGGGGTCCAGCGGTTGGCCCTGAGCGTCAACACCAGGTGTTATCATGTCAGGCCTTTGGTACATGTTGGAGAGGAGGAGTGTTGGAGAGATGGTGGGACGGTTGTGGAGACGAGAGCACCTGTCACCGTGACGGCAAGCGCCAATCTTGAAGTAGAACGGACAGTTCACTCTGTCCTTCTCCGTACCAAATATTGAAGCCAAATGCTCCGCCATGGCAGAATTCCCACCCTGATATACATATATCAACGACACACAAAAGTCATTCAAACAATTTGCTTTACTCCACACAGCAAAATAAATCTTTTGATGGACATAGACTTTATGATTAGCATACATGAATTAAACAAAATAACAAAAAAGAGCCATAAATTTCTCTAAATTATATCATGAAAGCGAACGCATATGAGGAACAATTGAAGATAAGTACATAGATCTCAGTCAGCTACTGAATTCAGTGGATACAAGAGAGACAAAAACAAAGATTCGAATAGAACCAAATACACAGTGAAGAGAATATAAATTGAATAACTGAAAGAGAAAACTCATAAAGAATCAAAATCAAAAGAAGAAAATCAGAGACAAATAAACACCCAAGGAGCTAAGAAACACGGAGACAAAGCAGCGCTCCAATATAGAGCAGAGAAACACAGATACAGAGCCTAATTGGATCAGGAAAGCGACGAAAGAGAGAGAGGAGGCGTACAACGTGCTACAGAGATGGAGGAGATAGAGAGATCTGAGGATGAGTAGTGTCCGCCGGTGGAAGAGATTGCAGACGAGGAGTTGCCGTCTCCCTCTCCGATTGATGATCTAGGGTTTGCTTTTGTTCACGAGTTGGGGGAGGGGGGGGGAGAGAGAGACAAAGGGACCTCCTGAAATGAGGATTTTATAATTAACTAAACAAAAACATAAATAATGGAAACTGGATTCCGGTTTTCTCTAAATATCGGACATTCGGTTTTGGTTTTAAACTTATTGGCCGGTTTACATGGTCGAAAAAAAAAAGTACGCATAAGTGTGCTTTGATTGGAACATATATGATCAAATCATTACAACAGCAGCAAGACTCTTCTGTTGTTTTGTCTTGTCTTCCCAATTGCATCTATCAAGAGCGAGGAAGGAAGATTCTACTTGACTCAATTTTTCGGATTCGAATTCAAAACTTTTGCGGTTGAAATGTCTCAATTTATAATAGCAGCTCCGAAACCAAATTTTTGAAGTAAAAAATATTGCTGAGGGAAACCCAGAACGTAGAATCCAAATATACAATGATATTAAGTCTGCTAGTATCATAACAAGTGAGTGGAAACTTCTATACATAATCTCTCTGTAACAGAACAAAGAAGATGATTCTTGAGGAAATCACTCTTTGGTCATACCTGAGAGGCTTAACGTAGCCAAAAGCACCTCACTCTTCTGAGTGTCTTCACAGCGTACTCTATTGTTTATAATTCAAACTCCGAGAAAGATTACATCTTCAGGCTGCTCAACAATGGTTTACCAGATGCCAGCCTGTCTATAGGACTGCAAAGGGTAGCTGTGAAACGGATAAGATCTAGCCATATGGACCGGTTTTATGGTTGCAGGTATTTCCCAAGCTAACTCTCTTCTTGGAAGAGGAGGTGGAGGAGGCATAGTCCTCCTTTTGTCCTCGTCTATCAGTACGCACATCTCCTGGATCACCTCTGTCACATTGATGATAATTCCCGTTATTTAATCAACAGCTAAAATCAATAACAGAATCTTTTCGTTTAGACCACTACCTAATTTCAAACTCGATATGTGCAAATACATGTTAAGAAACTAACATTTTCCTTGAATTGGAGCTATCTTAACACCTATTCTCACAGCTAACATTATAGAAATACTCCATATCACTTGATGGAATGACTGGTAATAATAACAAATAGATAATAGTGTTCAAAAACCAAACCTTTTAATAGCTTAGTTGTTACTCCAAACTCCAACCACCAATCTCTCCTACTGCCTACTTTCGCATTTTGAAACGTGGCAGCTAGGTGCACAGTGGCTGTTGCAATAACATGGGGTCTGTACCGCAAGCATAGTGTGGTTTGAAGCCTAAAAAAAGCATCATATGGTTATATAAACTCAACGTGATACTATTATTAACAAGGGTCGTTACCAGTCATGTACAAAATTCCATGAAGCTGTTGCAAGGTCAGGCCAAGCGTTCAGCCTATTCAAGGCTGCAGCAAGAGGTTTGTATGGAAGTTCAATGTCTAGATGGAAAGCACTTGAATCCAATATAAGCCTCTCCCCAGCCAAAATAAGTTCTTTAAACTCGTGGTAACATTCCTACAGGTAGAGTTACAGGTAACAATTAGCAAAATGTGCACTGTGAATTCACCAATAGCTAGATATATGAACACTTACAGTTTGATGGATTCTGAGTGAGGCAGATGGATCCCACTCATAGATTATTTCATAAGACGCAACAACGACGCTGGACAGTTGGCATGGCTCATCTTCAGCTTTGCAAGCGAGAAACAGAGTGGAAGTTGCTATCGTCTGCAAATCACCAAATAATAGTTGGATGAGGAAAATATTTATATCAATCCAATAAACTTATAATTAATCAGGTGAAACTGAGTAACTCTACAATAACCATTTACAAATCGTTTTTATCAACAATATATTGCTCAGCATCCAAATTCTGTTTGAAGAGTCAATTTCTCTGTTACAGACAATCTAATATTTCATATATTCCTGTCATCTTCAATAAATACAATAAATAAACCACATGAATACAAAGTATCCTTACCTGCCAATCATTTTTTGCATGGGACTGGCGCATGTAAAACCGGTGGCACATCATCATTGCACATGATATTGTAACCTGGGACCTGAAGCAATGAAATTGTCAAAAAACCTATAATAACACCCAAATCATATCAGGAACACGTTCAAATTTATAATAGATCTTCAGCAACTAAAAGCTACACATCACATTCACAGAAACAAGCATTTTATAAAATCAAACTTTTCGGACACATGTGAGTAATGCAAAGTACAATAAACACCAGTACCTATGATAGATGATTCAAAAATAGTAGGCCGGGGAGAGACGTGCACTTGCTCAGAAAACTAAGAACATCAGTTGGAAATGGTACGAACAGCTGAGGGTTTTGATAACCCAGCAGAGAATTACAAATACACAGACATATATCAGAAGGGCATGTGTATAAACAGATGAACAGCTCCAAAGCATATTCACGACAGATGCAAGCCTCCCATTGCCGATGAGAAGTGAGCCAATATATGATGCATGGACACCAAATTTTGACTATTATTACATAAATCTCCATTCACAAGTTTTAATATGTTGACAAAATGGAGAATTTATATTTCGAGAACCTCCAGACCACCTCCCACAGTGGCCCTACGACAAAACTCAACAGTTACGCTAGCCATTGTCATGTACTAGGCACCCTCTTTAGCTAAAAAAGTACCAGGAAATATCAGAAAACAAGAAAATGTATAAGTTCATTCTATGAAGCACACAACCAAAGAACAAACACTACTCCCCAAGATAATGAGATGTCAAAGAATACTATTGTGAGCTTACACATGAAGTTTCATGCCAAGTCTTTGTATGAAGGTGCAATACGAAGACCGTAAAAATGACTCCTTCACCAGGTCAATCCCATCTTTTCTAGAAGGAGAGAAACGCTCAATCTCTTCCCTGCTGAAATACCACTTAGACGTTTCGCATTGAGGGGAATCCCGCAACGATATGTGTCTCGCATCAGCTTCAAAATGTTGTCGAGATCGCTTTCTCTGATGCTCTTCTCCCATAGTCATCTTTTTCCGTGAAACAGCAACGACTGACCCAAAGTTTGAATCTTTTTAACAATTAACAAGACAAACTCATATATGCAGAGCGATCTGGCTGCAGATTATGCTGAAGAATATATCTGCAAATAGCAAACATCATCATTAACGAGGATTAACAAACGACAAATCTGTACATCGATTTGTGTCTAATATAGCAAACTAAATTATCCCAATATAACAACATAACAAGATTTTTGGTAAATAAATCTCAATCACCAATATATACTCCATCATTTGGTATTAAAAAAGCATCTTGTTTGTTTTTTTCTAAAAAAACTTTGAAACATAATACGACACAATCTGATCTCAGCTTCATATATCATTTCCTAAATACATTCATTCATACAGATTCAATTAAATCAGAAAGCAAAAAACAAAAAAAAACGGAGGAAACATTAAAAAGAGAAACAAAAGTGAAATCGGCAAAACAGATCGAATAATTACGAAACGTGAAGGAGATGAGAATGAGAGGAGAAAGCTTTGGCCGATTGAATTAATTGTTGAACGAAATCGAATCTAAAAACGAGAAGATAAAGGAAATTGAATAGCAAGGATTTGAGATTTCACTAACCCACGACGTTTGCTTGGTGAGGAAAAACTCTTTTCGAAACTTGAAAATTCTCTGCTGCTTTTTTCTTTTCTCTCAAACTCTCAGAAAGAGATCTTGCGGTGATGGCTATTTAAGACCTAAAGATAGATATCGTGCTCAACCAAATGGGCCTAACTCTTCACTGAAATATGGGCTTAAACTTATACTGTATCTTTTTCCTTTTTCTTTTGTCAGGGAACTTAATATTGTCTGTTAAACCGAATATACGGAATTTATCTCAACTTTGTAAAACCGGTCCGATTTAGATCCAATCTGTAATCAGCTTTGGTTAAAATTTATTATCTGTATCTTATATATTAAAACAAAAGATAACTTTTGCGGTGTTATAAAGTTTAGGATAACATTACAATGAATATATATTATAATTACAATGTTTTGATATACATTATGATGCCTTTACTGAAAAATAAAATCTTAATAGGCGTAGAAGTGTTAAAAAAAATTTATATAAATATTTAAAATTAATAAAAATTTAACTAAAAATCTTTAAAAAACAAAAATTCTTAAAAATATATCAAATATAAATTTAGTTATTGTTCGATTTTTTGTTCGAGTTTAGATTTGGTTTTTTAGGTGCATAAGTTTAGGACCATAAGATATTTTGTCGGGTTCGGTTCCTCTGATTCGATATTTTGTTTTTACTAAGAATTATTCGGGTATTTTTTTGGATAGAGTTCAGTTCAATATAGATCGAGTTTAGGTTCTGATATTTTTATATAAAAATTCAAAATTAAAAAGATTGAAAAGAAAAACTCTAACAAGCTAAAATTTGGTTATTGATTTGGTTCCAATTCAACTTTGATTTTCGGTTTTTCTGACACATGAAGATCCATTGAAATATTTTCTCGGGTTTGCTTCCTCTAATTATGGTTGACTTCAGTTTGAGTTTCGGACATTTAAAGCAGTTCATAAATGATTTTCAAAATATCAACATAATTAAAAAATCAAATCTCACACTATAATATGGGTATAATCACATTATTTTCATAATAAAAAAGTCTTGCTTAAAGGACTATGTGGTAATTTAGTTACTTGTGATTTGGAAAATTCTGGAATTTGGTTTTTACCAAAAAAGAAAATTCTGAATTTGGAATACGGTGAAATAGTTAGAGTCACACTTGATTAAGCCGATCTTAGCTTTGGTTAGAGTTCTCGAACAATAAGAACATAACCATAAACATAACCGTTGTGACATGTTGTAAGTTTCTATGTCTAGTAAACAGAAGGCCACTTGAATAGACAAATACAAAAATTATATAACCATAAAATCAACATCAAAAAGCAGTTATCTGTTTTTTTTTTTTGTCACAACTTAAACTTCCATTGATTAGACTGAATTTTGAAGGGTTAGAAGCAAGTCTCACCCTTGCTTAGCTAGCATATCTGCTTTAAAATGAAACTTACAATTGATAAAAGTAAAGAATAGAGCAACGAAACGTTCGATGAGGGAGGTTATGTCTTTAAGGAGGCCATAAACCTCAAAAACTGGGGAGCTGCTATTAATCGCTCCAATCAATTGTAGGGAATCAGATCTGACTTCAAAATTTGTGAGATTCATTGTGATTGCCTTCTCCAGAGCACACTGTAGGGCCATTGCTTCTGCAATCAGGGGGTAATTCACAGATATGGAAGAGCAAAGGATTTGATCTCCCTGTCTGCTTCATCGGTGAACAAAATACCTAAACCAGCACCACTTTTCCCTTCTCGCCAGGCAGCAGCTGAGTAGCAGATAGTCTTAAAATTCGATTGAGTTTTCGTTGTAAGGGTATTGATTTGGCTTCAAAACTCTCCTGAGCTTTTTCCTATTCTTTGGCATCAGAGATTGCCCTGTTAATAACTTCCTCTTCTGAGATTGTGCTTTTGTTGAAAATAAGATTGCTTCGTGATTTCCACACTTGCCACATGATCCATGCACTCATGGCTCCATTTGCAATTCCTACCAGCGGAAGAATGAGGTTGTTTAGAGCTCTTCTCAGCCTTCAGGGACTGAGGTGAGAAGCTATGGCTTGGGGGGAGAGGCAAAGGGAGCCAAGTCCCAAATCTTTTGCACGTATCTGCCATAGAATAAGGTATATATAACAGTCTCTTGCTCTCCACATCTCTTACATCTCAGATCAATGTTGATGTGTCGTGACTCCAATTTGTCTCCTACTAAGATTGCCTCAAAGCAATTAACTGGTTTTTGAGCTAAATACCAAGAGTTGGCTTAATTTGCTGAGAGCTATATTTTGGCATCAATGCACAAACGAATGATTCACGTACTCTTAGAGTAATTGGCCCGCACTATTAATATATCTTTGAAACAAGAATTAAGTTTTTATAATTGTGGAACTAATGTTTTCAACATAGTAATTAAATTGTAACTTATCAAAAAAGATAAACATTGTAACTTGTAGTTATTGGCATTTCATATCTTATCATTTTTCCTAACATTATCACGTAAACCAATGCTTCTTGAAATTAAACTACGGTAAATATGTTGCATGTATGGATATTTAACACTTAACCGAATAAATTTCTCAAATCATATTTTATTTTGAGATTTAGAAGTTGGTATTTAATGTACTAATGTTTCCTTCAAACAAATTTTTTTATTTGTTTTTATCGATAATTAAATCAACAAATTTGATCCATAAGTCAGTTTCTAAAACTCATAACATAATAAAATTAAGTGGAAACAAACTCCTGGGAGAAGACTTATAGACCGACTTTTTATCACTTACAAAAACACTTCTCCATTTATCTTTATTGAATTACGACTTTGGTAAAGGAATATTTTTCTTTCTTGCTCAAAACTAGTTTAAAATAAAAAACTAATAGACCTATGTATGTTTGTAATTCTATATCAATTTATATCAGCTTAAGAAGAAATGCATACTTGTAGCCATAAATTTGGTAGGTCTTACTCAAAAATTTATTGTTGTAGCATCGAAGTGTACTTCTTAATCCAAATTTTTCTTGAAAAAGAATGAAAATGAAAAAGATGGTAGAAGTTTTTGGTCAACAATGGATAAAAATCAAATACGGCGGTTCGATGCTTAGACTTTTGGATAGACAAGCAAAATTTAAATAACATAACAAATAAAAAGAAGACATCTTGATGTAAAAGCATGCAATCTTGTCTGAAATCACAATTGATGGTCGTAAATATTTATCACGTTTAAGAAATGATTGAGGAGTGGGTAGTGGTGATATGGAGATGCCGTGCCGTAAAAATGGCTATGAAATATTCTCTACCATTCCTCCAACGTCAATCTAAGATTTTGTTTTTAGTTGTTTGTAATGTGTTGTATGTTGTTCCTGTTTTCATGTAAGCCTATTGCAAGAATTTCTTGCGTGTTCATTGTTTATATGATTTTCTTATTGTGTTTTTCCTTATTGGTTTTATTATAATGAGATAATAAAGGAACCTAATTAGGGACATCATTTGATTGTTCATTTAATTTTTTTTATTATTGTTAACTTGAATTCATTTATATTTACTTTATACGGAAAAATCACAGATAAACCTGGAGTAACATAACAAGCCACAAAATCTACTCTGTAATTTAAATGTGAATGATTAATTTAATTGAGAACAGAAAGAACATACTCCTAAGTCTCTTGATAAAAAGATAGATAGTTTGTGGATTTATCACTATCTTCATGACTTCTGAACTGTTAATAATAAACTCCGTCTCCAGAATATGCATCTGGATCATGCAAGTCATTATCCAAAGTAATGCTTTAATGTCCGAGTGCATGACTGACATGTTTAATCTTATTCCACGAACTACCATACATGCTCTTGTGATGTCATCTGGAAAAACAAAACTATCTAAAAACATAGAAATATTATAAGTCCCCATAAACATCAAAATCACTATACCATTTTAAAAATCTTTAGATAATAGAAAAAAAAAATGAAACTGAAACTAACCAAACCACCCAAATACCGTTTAAACAGAAACAAAAACCAAACCAATCTAAATTTTATGTGGTCTTAGTATGGTTTTATTAAACCGATAAACCATAAAACAGAAGGAAAATCAAACCGTATGAAACCAAACTTCATATAGTTTTTGAATGGTTTAAACTTGTAAAATGGATAAATCGAAACTGTAAACAGGAATGTCCACAGTAAGAGGTGGATACCATTGCACAGTAATATACAGAAGAAGTGAACTGCAATTTAAATCTAGTTAAGTTTGGAATTAACAGAATTTGAAGACTGTCTTATCAAAATTTTATCTAGACATAAATAACACTAATTTTCTCTGCTAAGTTTTTGCTATGTAGACGTCTCAGTTTAAGGTTTATTGATTGTAATCTTAATTTCAGACACTCTTCAACATTCACTTAGACAAAATTATGGAACTATTCCTATGTTCTTAAATAGATAGCATATATACATATTAATTAATAGAAAGAATTGCTCAAATAGAGCAAAAATTTAGTGTAATTACTAAAATAGTTTTTGTCCAAAAAAAAAGAAAGCGTCAAGGGTGTAATTGCGGTTACACCCTTGAAACAAAAAATTGTTTTCTTCTTCTATTTTCTTCTTCTTCTCTGGTTAATTTAACAAAAGAAAAAGAAAGAAACCTATAATGTAAATCGTCGTCGTTAACTTCTCTTTCTTTTCTTCGTTGTCTTACTCAACGTGTTCTTCGCTGTTTTTCATACTCGTTGTCTTCTTCTTCATCTTGTTCTTCGTACTCGTCATCTTCATTGTCATGTTGTTTATTTATCAAAGCTAAGTTTCTTCTTTTCTTCTTCCTATTCTCCTCTTCTGCTTTTTCTTCTTTTTCGTGAGGGCATTTGTGTTTAGGGTTGACGTAGACATTGGGTTTCTCGATTTTGCGACATTTGGATTTCTCAATTTTTTGACATTTGGGTTTTTGTTCTTCATCTTCTTATTCTGTTGCAAATAGATTTCTTCCCCGCTCTGAGCCAATGTGATATAGCTCGTAATTAGTTGTAAGGGTGAAGTAGCGATATGATTAGTGTAGTAGAGTTAGTACGACATTTGGTAGAGTTAGGTCGTAGGGGGGCATTGTTCGATTCCGTGTAGTAGAGGTAGTCTGTCGATTGGTAGAGTCAGATTATCGTGTGGTAGAGTTGGATTCCGTGTAGTAGAGTTAGTCTGACGTGTGGTAGAGTTAGTCTGACGTATGGTAGAGTTGGATTGTAGTGTGGTAGAGTTGGCTTGCAGTTTGGTAGAGTTAGGCTGTAGTGTGTGGTGGATTTGGAATTTGTGTAGTACAGTTAGTCTGACATGTGATAGAGTTAGATTTGTAGTGTAGTAGAGTTGGCTTGTAGTGTGGTAGAGTTGGCTCGTAGGAGGGTATTGTTTGATTCCTTGTAGTAGAGGTAGTCTGTCGATTGGTAGAGCCAGATTATCGTGTGGTGGAGTTAGGTTGTAGTGTGGTAGAGTTAGATTCCATATAGTAGAGTCAATCTGACGTGCGGTAGAGTTAGTGTGACGTGTGGTAGAGTTGGCTTGCAATTTGGTAGAGTTCGGTTGTACTGTGTGGTAGAGTTGGAATCTGTGTAGTAGAGTTATGACATGTGGTAGAGTTAGATTGTAGTGTGGTAGAGTTGGCTTGTAGTGTGGTAGAGTTAGGTTTTAGTGTGGAAGAGTTGGATTCCGTGTAGTAGAGTTAGTCATATAGTATGATAGAGTTAGGTTGTAGTATGGTATAGTTGCCTTGTAGTGTGGTAGAGTTAGGCTGTAGTGTGGTAGAGTTAGTCTAACGTTTGTAGAGTTGGCTTGTAGTGTGGTAGAGTTGGCTTGCTTGTTTGATATAGTTTATTAACCTGTAGTGGAGTTGGGTTTTATTAATGTTTATCGTTTGTTTTCTTTCATCTTTAGATATGACAAACAAGAAGTATCCGAAGAAGTTTCTCACACACGGTGTACAAGTGATAAAGAATCGAAGCATCAACCATTTCTGCAATCTAAAAAACATCAGTAATATGATCAAGGGTATTGGTGAGGATGCATACGTAGACATAAAGGTGAACACTTGCGTAGGCAAATTTCTGAAGTTAGCAGACACCGACTACAACTTTATAGGGAGGCATATACAGTACATGTTGATGAATCAACTAGTGACTAAGAAGATGTATGAGATTTGGGTACTGTTTGGGTCTCGGCCTACGAGGTTTTCTCTACACGAGTTTGGGGAAATAACGCAGCTTAATTGCGGTAAATTCCAGAAGGCTTCTAATGTGGCAGATGAAGCCCACAGAGAATTTTGGGAAGATATTGGTTTTGGGGTTGGTGAAGGCCCTAATTGGGTAGAGTTGAAAGACCTCTTAGGGAGATGTAGAGGGTGGTCTTTCGAGAAGAGGAAGATGGTGGGCTTGCTAGTGGTTTTGAATGTAGGAGTTTTTGGTTGCCACACAAATTGTAGGCTCCCATTTAGTGCTGCGAAGTTGGTTTCAGATTTTGAGATGTTCGAGAGGCATCCATGGGGAAGAGTGGCATTTCTAGAACTGATCAAATCGATCAAAATTGCAGGTTGCAAAAAGGCCAGTAATTACACTCTACACGGGTTTGTGCACACACTTCTAATATGGGCATTTGAGTCCATCTCCATACTCGCTGAAAAATTTGGGGAGCAAAGAGAAGGTGATGTCCCCATTCTATGATGGAGACCAATCAAAAAACAAACCATTGAACCTGAGGACATGATGAAGTTGGAGCTAGCAAAGAATGGAAAGGTAAATTGCTTTTGTAGTAGAGTTGGTTAAGGTGATTGATAGAGTTCATTTATGTATAGTAGAGTTCATTTACGTATAGTAGAGTTCAGTTTCAAGTACAGTGGAGTTGATTTCAAGTATAGTAGAGTTCAATTTTTCGAGTATAGTCGAGTTGATTTCAAGTATAGTAAAGTTCGATTTTTTCAAGTACAGTCGAGTTGATTTCAAGTATAGTAGAATTCATTTACGTGTAGTAGAGTTCATCTATGTGTAGTAGAGTTCATTTATGTTTAGTAGAGTTATTTATGTGTGGTAGAGTTCATTCGTGTTTAATAATAAATTGCATATTCTCGTCTACCAGGTATGTCTTAAGCAGCTGACTACACAACCTCTGGAGATAATGCCTCTATGGCCAAACGATATTGCAGATCCCAAAGTGGACACCATGCTTGGAGACATAATTACCTCCAGGCTAGATGAATCCGCGTGGGACATAAGTAATAAGAGGAAGGCAGATGCTTATGTCGAGGAGAGGATGAGCAAGCGTAGTGCTAGTTCAAAAGAGCAGGTGGAGAAAGGGAAAGAGAAAAAACACAAGAAATAAGAGAAAAAAAACACAAGAAAGAAGAGAAGAAGAGAATTCAGATTAGGATGGATGACTCCACCACCATGCAAGATGTGGTGAAAGTCGTTAAAAAAAACAGCGGAAGGTAGAGGAGTCGAGTGCGTTGCTTGACACTCTTAGAGGTCTGACCAGAGCCTTCGAAGGGATGAGACACGATCATAACGTGTTTGCTGAGCGTATATATCGTCTTGAGGAGAGTAGGCTGGATAGCAGGGCAGAGACCACAATGCTTGCTGAGCGCGTGAATAAGCTGGAGCGTAACACCTCAGACAATACAACCATGATTGAGAGGATTCTTAGGCTGGAGGAGACCAGAGCGCAACCACAAGTTTATAGCCTGGCTGAGAATGCGGATGAGGGTGGAGGTCAGACAAGTCCACGACATCGAACTCCTGAAGATGTAAATCGCGAAGATAACGTAGAAAGCGATACATCGAACTACTAAGCATATTTTAACTCTACATCGCTTTAATCTAGCAAATCACCCTAATTAATATAATTAACTGGCTTAATGTAATATTCTCCATATATAACAATATAGAATATATGTGTAACATAGAGTAACAGTGCCAGTCAAAAGAGAATATCATTCAAAAATATACACCTGAGCGACTCTCATAGAATTCACATAACTTTTTCTTTTCATGATTCGTTGATATGGCACTCAACTTAATTATTAAGGGAAACTTTATTATACAAGAGAATTTTCTTCATGATTCTCTTTGTCATCTAAAAACTTAACCATGTAATACTCTAGCCTCTTCACAACATCTTCAGGCAAAGAAATTTGAACCCTAATGGCATCAAAGTTTCCAGCGACCGGTAAAAACAAACAGTAGATATCACTCGTCAATGGACCCATGTACATTGGCTTTCCTCCTCCCAAATCCAAGTCTTCTAATCCCAATTTTGCCCATTGTGAAATTACCAAACTGCATGAAACGTCAGTTTTTAGTGTTTTATCTTCAAGCAAATCTATCGTTGATCTTACATACTCATCTGTGATTCTGGCTTTGGCCTCTTGTATTAATTTTACCGCGTGGTAAATATTACCATTGACCAAGTCTTGTACCTTACCTTCAGCACAAGCTAGCACAAAGCCATTACCATTAAACCCTTGAGGAAGTTCTGGAGTTACCCTTTTCCTTATATTGACAGAGAATAACAATTTGACCTGCATGGTTAATGGTAGCTCAAGAGATCGAGCCCACGAGCGCCAAGTGTGAGCGGCTAGTACTTCGAACGTGGTACATTTCACCGATGGAGCACATGTTTTCTTAAGACGTAGGAGAATAGATGGTGTGAAGGTTAAGGTAGATGGAACCAGTGGTTGAGACTGTAAATACTTGCAAATGTCAAGGGTAGTTGAGGTCATGGTTCGAGTGAAACCAGGATGTGAGTGTGTGACTCGTGGAGGACTTCTTGGATCTAACACGTGGCGCAAATGGAATGGTTGGATGATTGGTGGATGAGCATGAGTAGTGTTCGCATGAGCCCATGCATGTAGGAACTGCGATGTACCAATACCATCACAAAGGCAATGATTCATTGCGGTGCAGAGGATCATACCCCCACAACGAAGATGCGTCACCTGAGCCATTAAATCAACGTTAAAGTTTCTTCAATGTTTCCACTTTAAACGGATAGAGCAATGGTTTTTTTTTGTTTTCTTAGATCAAAGATTTAATCTATAATTAAAACATACGCTCTATTTTTTTTAATTTACTATATATAATAGAAAATGATCAAATTTTAATCTAATACGAGAGTTATTATCTGAATATCCTATTTACAGACAAAGAAAAACTCAGATAGAATAATAGTTATAATATTACCCGTACGTAGTTCAAGAAAAGATAGAGTGAATGACAGACAAGTTTATTCTTCTTTTTTGTTCAATCAGATCTCTTTATTAAAGTTCACGTATTTTAAGAAGAAATGTAGTAGAAAAACCCTTTATGTTATTGATACATCGAATGCATTATATGAACAACTAAAAAAGTATGCATTTCTTATTTGAAAAGAAGAAAAGTGGTCGAATCAAGTTATGGGTTAGGAATAAAATAATAACCAATATAAACTGTTAAGATTATTCCTTCTATATAATAACTGAACAGTCGATCCAACTATCCTTTATGAAACCTAAAAAATTCGAACTACGTTTATCACCCACTAAATAAATTTCGAATATAATTCTCTTTCAAACTATCAACTAGCTAGTCTCGAAAACATCTGAGTCATCATGGCCCGGTTTTCACATTATAATATTGGCATCTAAGTCCATTTCGTCAAGTGGCCGATGAAAACGTCCTTTTTATCAAAGTTTTGATTACAGACAATTGTACCTTCGTATACGTAATAGAGTTTGAGGTCTAAAGTTTGGATTATGAATTGAGATTTGTTTATTTAACTTCGTAGATAGAAAAAAAGTTAAGTAAGTGAAATACGAATTAACCTGTATGACAAGAGGAGGCATATCCAAGAAACTCTGAGACTGGACTTTGAACAAGAGCTTTCTCCAAGACTTGTTTGGTTTGAAGGAACGTTGAAGAAAATCCTGACAAGTAATATCCATGAAAGCTTCTGCGAAAACAGCGCCTTGCCCATTACAGTCAACTTCAAGCTTAGTTCGGTCATCAGAGACTCTGATCCGACCAGCGAAAGGGTAGTAATCTACAAGAACCCTAGAGAGAGAATCTTTAAGGGTCGTAAAAGAGAGAGATTTTTGGAAAAGGTAAAGGTATTTGATAGAGAATCTGAGAAAATGATGGTCGTCAAGATTGGAAAGGTAGAGAGTGTGATATGGTGTAGGAGATTTAGGAGTGATTAAGGTTGGTTGGTTTGCATCATATAAGCAATCTGGTAGTTCTTGCATCTTCCACTTTTTGTTTTCTTCTTCTGTTTTCCTTCTTTGAGAGAGAGAGGGAATGGGATGGTGGAAAGGGAAAGTAGGAGGAAGACAAAGAGAGATGTATATTGTGGGAGAGCTAAGCTCTCACTAATGTGGTGGTTAGGCATTTCTCAACTATCTAGGACCCATATATGACATATATTTTAGTGCGTTTTCATACACGAATTATAACATCATGTACAAAAATATACGAACAATTAAAAGTTCAAATTAACTACCTAAACTTAATGATATATATGTCAAATTCAACTTTAAATTTAATGGTTTTAATCAACAGTTAATATATATATATTTAAAAAAAAAAAAAAAAAAAAAAAAAAAAAAAAAAAAAAAAAAAAAAAAAAAAAAAAAAAAAAAAAAAAAAAAAAAAAAAAAAAAAGAGAGAGAGAGTCAGTAATACAACTATAATTTACATCACTTATAAAAAGTGATATATAAAAATAGTAACTCAAATACTTAATATCAGTTTATACAATTAATGCAACAATTTTCATCGTTTCTTATAATTGATACTATGTAGAAAATGGTGTTAACATTTGTATCAATTATTATAAAAAATAAGCTTTAAAATTTTGATCAGTTATTATAAATGATTTTAATATTACGGTAATTAATTATAAATTTGTTTCATTTTAAAATATGAATTTAATATTATATTAATTATTATAAAATAATAGATATATTTGTTTCAGATAAAATAGTTCATATTAAATATTTCAAATTTTCATTACCTTTATTCTCTTCATTATCATAGATAATTTTTTTACATCGTTTATTCACGACATTCAAAGATTCTTTCTCTAAAAATTTAATTATATAAAAATATATTATATTGAATATCAAAACAAATAATACAATGATACATTGACGAAGATCATACCAAGAATATTTAAATATTATAAGAAAAAAATATAGTACTAAATAAAAAACATAATTTTTGGTGACATTCTTGTGACATGAGTAATTATAAATAAATTATATGAAGAAGAACTACAACTCTGAATACAGCTCTGAAAAATGATCTGAAAAGTAGACATTAAGAGCTATAAAACAGTATGTATATTTTCTTGTGGTTCCTTCTACTTTGCGGAAAAACTACTTCTTTATTTTGGTTTTTGCATTAAAACATGTCCAATTAAAAAAATCATAATTTTTAAATGGTAACTCCAAATTATAAACTGTTTTCGCTTATCTTCTATATTTTCTATATAATAAAAAGATAGCATTTTTAGATTTTCTCTTATAACATTGAATATATTACATAGAGTGACATTGTATTTTACAATTTTAGTAAATGTATTTTGGAAAGATTATCACAATCATTTTTGAAAATAAAATCAGTTTTTATTTAATTATCTTATTAATTGTTGAATTAATTTAATTATATATTTATGGTATCGTATATTAATTGCCGAATTAAGCAATTGTGATATGTTTATGGTAATTAGATATAATTTACGAAAATATTATTATAAAAATATATTTTTGTAATAAAGATTTATTAGTTGAGATTTTTTTTGTCAACTAGCGTAGTGGTTTTTAAATACCGTTCATACTACTGCAGCTAAGAGTTTCATAATAAAACTAACCAAAAAAATTTATTAATTTCTTTACTAAATTGAATCAATTTATATGGTCAACATATGATTTAAGAGCAAGAAAAGAATCAACGAAATCATTTGCTTTTAATATACAAATAAAATCGAATGTAAATATCTAATTTACAAAAGAAAAGTAATTAAAACTGAAATAAAATTGTATAATAATCAATCTACATTTAATTGTCGTGGTTATTGCCGAATAAATTTAAAGTTATATTTATGGTAATTATATATAAGATTGCGGAAATGTTAATATAACTCCAAAACATTTGAGGATCAGGTTTGAATTTTTATACTAACCAAACTCAAAGCATTTTGAACATAAAAACTATGTTCAGGAAGATTAGGCATGACGAAGGGGTTTTCGTCTTCATTTATACATAGATCCATTATGGCTTTGCCCAAACGCGGCGAAACCCTAAGAGTGTGAGAGAAACACGAAGCCGGAAAAACAAATAGTGAAAACAGAAGAATCAATAGACCAAATTAAATAGAGACCTATCTGAAAAAAGTAAAGACTCTAATTCACAAGGAGAGTTCTAAGCTCAATACAGAGAAGTTTCTACTAAAATTGTTTAATCTAGGTATCAAATAAGTTTCAGTTCAAATTATATAAATCTCGAATTATTCGGTAAAAAAGTTTAGTTACTAAACTTACTCGTATGTGGGTTAAACACCCTTAGCCTTATTACATGGATGTTTGAAATTACCCCATTTGACGACGTGATATGGAAGATTGCTGCATAAAATTCCTATTTTTACTATTATAAATCTTGATAAAAATTTAAAAATATACATTCATTCTAACTGTAAGTGCAATATCTCTATATAAGCCCATCACATGAAGCTCAAGCTCAGGTCAAACCTAATCTCATCACCAATGTTATCTCATTCAGGAAAACAGGGCAGTATTGATAATGTCTCTGTAATTGCTTTGTCAAATAATTATGATGCTTTACTCCACTATAATGATTCATAAACGATGCCTCTTGGGTTCCCCTTACTTAGCTCTTATAAGTATCATCCTTGTAAAGGTGAATAATATCAACTCATAAATAAGAAATTTTCAGTAAAATCAATCTTTTTTTCGTTTCTTCACATAGTATCAAAGCTCTCATAAACCTTCACAGGTGTTCTAATGGCTAAGAGAAACTATCTTTATTTTTTTCCTTCTACAGTTCATGTTTTTAGTTATCTCACTTTCAAGTTGAATTATAGTAATTATCTTCTATGGAAAACTCAAATGGAGTCTCTTCTTCGTAGTCAAAAGTTTCTGAGATTCGTCAATGGCCAGATTGCTCAACCGCCAGAATCTAATGGCAACTGTCAATAATCGAGTGGATTCTCTCTCAAATCGGGGGTTTCATCCACTCTAACCACATAGGTACGATTCCGATTATTTGTAATAGTTAGTGTTTACCGATTTTAGATTTTAGGGTTTTTGATTTGTTGAATTTGCGGGTTGTTTCGATTTTAGGGTTGCATTCCTAGTTGGAAGAATTTTCGTGTTCAATGGTGTATTCATGGACTTGTTTTTGTTACAGTTGATACTGATATGCAATCATGAGCTCATACAAATATGAGGTGTGTTACATGCGTAGATCAAGTTTTGTCTGTGGCTTTTATACTAATTCCTCGATAAACACTGATACCAATTCCTTCGGTATGTGTGTGCTCACTTTTGTCAATTCAAATTGTAGAGAAAGTAGGTATTTAAAATTTTTGGGCCTTTAATGGTGAGGTTTTATGGTGGTTTAGGGACTTGCAGGAGTGATACGAAGAAGAAAGAGTGGGAAAAGAAAGGAATTGATCGTCATATGTTCTCTGCAGATTCACCTGCGTAGGCGTTTTTAATCAACACTTTAATGGTGGTAATCTCAGAATCTAAGTCTTGAACTCATTTTCTTTCTTAAATCAAATGGAGTTTAATGATTAGAGTTTTTTGTTTCTGATGAATTTGTAGTACAGAGAAGCCAATTTGGAACTCGGTAAGTCGTTTTTAATACAAGTCTAAATCTTGAGTATCTTTTGAAAATTGCAATTTTGTTTCTACATTTGTACTTATTAAGGTTAGTGTTACTTCCTCTTTATCAGAACTCGAAGTTCGTTTATACTCCGTCTGAGCAATGGCTTTGGTGAGTTCTCCATGATAATTCTTTTGTCACTATTTTCTGTTTCTCAGTTCAATGTGTTCGATCACATATTGTATTGATATATTGCTATGGTGTGTTGTCATCGCTAAGAATCAATAATCAATAGTAGTCCCACTTCTATTAGTGATCGTTGAATTGATGTTATTTGCTTGTAATTTTAGAGAGGGATCTAAGTCTTTAAGAATTGTTTGTGCTCCAATTTGATTGAATTTGTGTTAGTTTGATTTTTCTAGATGTAGTTCGGTTGATATGTATTTGTTGATACTCATTTTAACTGAGAAAAGTTACTGATCTTAATATATCTCACCAATTTCAATGAGTTTCACTGATCAGTTTTTCTGTCTTTGAAATCTTATGATTGCAGGTCTTGTACACGTACAAGGGTTACAAAAATTCAGACAAGGCACTCATTGCCGCAGAGTACGTCAATGTGAAAATCGATGTTCCATCTGACTTTTAGATGGGTGTCTTGAATAAAACCCACGAGTTCCTCAAGATGAACCCTATTGGAAAGGTTTTGCAACAATTTTGATAGCAAAATTGCTGGAAAGTTTTGTTTGTAATTAAATCAATTTTCATCTAACTCAACGCTTTTAATCTTGCAAGGTTCTTGTACTTGAAACTCCCGAAGGTCTTGTATTTGAGAGCAATGCCATTGCCCGCTATGGTAAAACATTCATATATTTCTCTTTCGTTTGTCTATTTGTGCTTGGTTTTATTGCTTGTAGTCCTTTGGGTATAATGGCGAGAACTCTTTGAACTCTCGCTAGGGTTTCAGTATTTGAGGTTTTCATTAGTCGTATCTTTGAGTTTATTCATGTTATTGCTTCTTTGATTTATAGTCAGTTATAACTTGGTTATTGTGAGCTTGATATATTTGATTTCGTAGTGCATGTTAGCAGTTCCAATTTGTCTTTGTATAAGTTTATATAAAATTTTGATGTAAGACATGAAGTAGATGTTGAAAATTGTTCGAGAGAATAAAAAGTATATGATGGTGGTTGTCTCTGGTGGGTTGAATCAGCAGAAGATTCAAATTGTTGATGTCGTTGTGATTGCAAGGATTCTAGGAGTTGTTCTTGTTGTCCCAATATTGAAAATCAATCTCATTTGGGGTGAAGAGAGGTAAATTCTAATAACAATCTGATGATGGATTGTAAGAATGTTCATCAGAGTTCATCTGTCATTCTGAATGTTTTTTACAGTGAGTTTTCAGATATATTTGATTTAGAGCAATTCAAGAGAGTGTTAGCAAATGATGTGAAGATTGTTTCATTGCTGCCTGAGAATAAACTAATGACTAGACCCTCAGAAGATGGTAGTATGACCTTCAATGCTTCCCCTCAATGGATATGTTCCCACTATCTAAAACGAGTTAGATCGTGCAATATCCATTTGATCATATCTATGAAGATACACATATCCGTAAATGAGGAAGAATGTTCCATAATGATCCTGCAATGGTCTTTGTTCTATCCTGCAGTTTAATAAGGAAGAAGTTTTGCTCTTATGGAGATGGGATTCAAGATTTTCTAAAGACTTATCCTCTGATCTCCAGAAGCTTTGGTGTAAGGTATGTTTCTGGCTTGGAAGAAAAAGCTTCCTTTTCTTTTCTTTCCAAGTTATTTGAGAAAATGTGTTTCAGGTAGCATATGAAAAGATCTGTATGGACAAATTGAAAGAGAAGGGGTATATGATTCTTTCTCTTTATGTCGACCATAAGTTCTTATAATGTTCACTATGTTACAGCAAGCTTCGAAAAGATGCAAATGTTTGTATCCAATATAGATTTTGTAGCCCATTATCACATTTTGTATGTTGTAGTTTCCTATAACATCTATTAGGGAGATAAAAATTCTGAAGAAGCTTAATCCTGAACATGTCATTCATCTGAAAGAGATTGTGAGTTCACTAGGTATGTATACTTTATTAGGATCACACAAATTTCACGCTGACATTACTTTAGTAATTTCTTTTGTATAACTTCTTTTTCGTTTTATTTGTGCATCATTACTCAGAGTTACCTGATATTAGACGTGTAATTGTGAACACACATGCTATTGAGCCACATGTAGTATACCTCTGAACTACATTTTGGTTGCTAAACGAGTGATATGAATTATTTTTTAATGTGACACAGACGTATCTAATATTGCAAGCCCTCTTAAACACTTCTGGTGATAATGATGACAGTGAACACCATGTAAGTGATCCGCTAAACTCTACCTTTGTTTTAATAAGATCAAATTGTATTTGAAACTGTCTCATCGTATGTCCCATTGAATTTTATCTAAATTGTTTAAGAAATATGTCCCATTCAGTGTTTGATATGATGTGTTATTTAAGATCTGATTAAAGTTTACAGTTTAAGTTAGGTAGAGAATTGATTTAATAGGACATTGAATGATTTCTCTTTCTCTATTAATGGGTGCAACTTCACATTCTTTCGGTCTTAAGTTTTTTTCTCTTTTCTTTGTCTTTCTTCTACGTTATCTCCTTTACTCTCCAACACATGGATTCCATGAATCCATTTAGTCAGTCTTCTGGATTCCATGAACTCTTGAATAGTCAGTCAGCTTTTATCCAAAACTTAGAACCAAATATGTATGACATGGATTCACCAAGTATTCTACTTGGTGAATCAGAAACACACGTCTTTAGTAGTCAACCGTCTGCAAATCCATTTCAAGGTGATTATAGATGGCTGAGACGAAAGTGGACTCCCACGGAAGATGTAGTTCTCATTAGTGTTTGGCTCAACACAAGCAAGGATCCAGTTGTAGGTAATGAACAAAAGGCTGAAGCATTTTGGAAGAGGATTGCAGCTTATTACGCTGCAAGTCTGAAGCTTGTTGGTCTTCCAACAAGGGAACCAAGTCACTCTGAGTAGAGATGGTCAAAGATCAACGACTCTGTCTACAAATTTGTAGGATGTTTTGAGGTTGCATCATCTCAAAAGTCAAGTGGTCAAAACGACAATGACGTTATGAAGCTGGCGCATCAAATATACTTCAATGATCACAAATGTAAGTTCTGTCTGGAACACGCGTGGAGGGAGCTGCGAGATGATCATAAGTGGTGTCAAAAAGAGGAATCTAGAATGTCAAAGAGAAGGAAGAATGATGACGCAACCACACAATCTTCAACATCTATGTCAGTTGGCCATGAAGTTGTTCAATCTCGGCCAGTTGGTGTTAAGGCCTCTAAAGGAAAATCCAAAAGTATCGTGGTAGAGGAGGCCAATACTCTGGTTCAATTCCAGAGTATGTGGGAGATAAAACAGAATCATTTGGAGATGAAAGAGAGGCTTTCAAAAAATAAGCTGTTAGATAGCTTACTTGCAAAACAAGAGCCACTTTATGATATAGAAAGTGCTCTTAAGAACAAACTTATTACTAAGATGTTGAATTCATAAATGTAATGATCATACTTGTTGTGTTTGCATTTTTCTTATTGCTTGTTGTGTCTGTTACATGTTGTCTGTAATGTTGGTTCCGCAATCTGTATGGACGTGATGTCTAATGTTGGTCTCTGATAAATGTTGATTCCAAGTTAATTTTGCAATCTCATACATGTTGGTTCTCAGATACAAAGTTTCTAACAAATGGTGTTTCTTGTTTCCTCCATCGTGCAGGTTAATCACAGATTAGTCTGACACAAAGTGAAGCCAAGGACTGTGATTCTGATGAGATTACTCAGACACCAAATGAAGCCGAGGATTGTGATTTTGATGCAGAGCACTTGCTTATATGTAAAGAGTGCCAAGAATGTGATTCTTTGACAACTTGTAATAATAAATATCATTGTAATAACAAGAACAAACACTTGTAATAATAAGTTTCCTTGTAATAACAAGAACGGACCACTTGTAATAATGAATATCCTTTAAAAATATCAAAATGTGACAACACACACACGATCGTTTAAAGCATTACACGATCGTTGATTACAGAAACATTACATGATCGTTTAAAGCATTCGACACTCAAACACACACACACGTACATAAGTGGAACCTTGTACAATAGACATTAAAATAATATAAGCATCGTTGTAATTATACGCATCTTTGTACCCACTTGAGAGAGATTAAGAATGTAATTCATTTTTTGATACTTCACTTTTTCTCTATATATAGTTATACAGTTTTGTACAACACAACACACACCTCTCACCAAAAACATTAAAGTTTCCCCAAATAACTTTCAAATTTGTCCAAATAAACATTACTTTTTCTCCAATACTACATTTTTTTCCAAAGAATGGCATCATCTTCCCATGAAAATATGGATGCAAAATTTGACCAATTTTTCTATCAAAGTTTTGTCTTTTTATTGGTCATGGAAATTGCAAGACGCACCAAAAAAAAACAAGCATTTATTGAAAGAAACCGTGAGGAAGGACACAACTGCTTGTGGAACGATTATTTCAAAGAAGATGCAACATACCCATATAATATATTTCGATGACGTTTCCGAATGAACAAACACTTGTTCATGCATATTGTAGATCGACTCTCCAATGAGGTACCATATTTTCAACAAAGGAGAGATGCTACTGGTAGGTTTGGCCTATCTCCACTACAAAAGTGTACAACAACAATTTGTATGATGGCATATGGTTGTGCAGCTGATGCGGTAGACGAATACCTCCGACTTGGTGAAAGCATTGCGCTTTTATGCTTAGAACATTTTGTTCAAGGGATAATATTTTTGTTCGGAGATGAGTACCTAAGAAGATCCACACCAGAAGATCTTCAATGGCTACTAGATATTGGAGAGATACATGGATTTCCCAGGATGATAGGCAGCATTGATTGTATGCATTGGGAGTGGAAGAATTGTCCCACCGCTTGGAAAGGTCAATATACGCGAGGATCTGGTAAACCGACAATCATTTTAGAGGCCGTAGCATCGCAAGACCTTTGGATATGGCATGTGTTTGTTGGACCTCCAGGTACTTTAAACGATATCAATGATCTTGATCGCTCCCCAGTGTTTGATGATATATTACAGGGTCGAGCTCCAAAGATAAATTACTTTGTCAACGGACACGAGTATCATTTGGCTTACTATCTCACGTATGGAATTTATCCAAAATGGGCCACATTTATCCAATCTATTCCAATTCCACAAAGCCCAAAAGCATCATTATTTGCTACATATCAAGAAGTTGTCCGTAAAGATGTCGAACGTGCTTTTGGAGTCTTGCAAGCTCGATTTACCATTGTTAAAAATCATGCTCTTATATGGGATAAGGTGAAAATAGGAAAGATTATGTGAGCATGTGTAATACTACACAATATGATAGTAGAAGATGAACGCGATGGGTACACTCAATTTGATATTTCTGAATTCGCACAAGTGGAAGCAAACCGAACTTCCCAAGTCGATTTCTCATATTCTACAGATATGCCCACAAATCTTGGGAATATGATGGGCATTCGTAATCGAGTTCGTGATCGAATATACATCAACAATTGCAAGATGATTTGGTTGAACATATATGACATAAGTTTGGCACAAATCAACGTTATAATTAGTCATTATGTAATTTCAAAATAATAAGTATGTTTGTGTAATATGTATTTATCATTTTAAACTTCATAAATTTTACAATTAATTTTTTTTAAGAACTCTCATTGGATTTTTACCAATGGAACCCAATAAAACTACAAATTCTACCATAGTTTCTTAACTTAAAATCATGTATTATTTTAAGCTAAAATATTGCAAGAACCCCATTAGGGGTTCTTACCAATGGAGTTGGTCTATCAATGTATATGTGATTGATTTCGAAACTCAGAGAGTGGTGACAAGAGCCCCACGACATGATGGTCTTTATGTGTTGGAGAATAAGGAATTTGTTGCTTTCTTCTCAAATCGACAATGTGTTACTAGTGATATGATTTGGCATCAACATCTTGGTCATGCAAATTTCAAGCTTCTTCAACTCTTTAACCACTTCAAGCAATAATAGAGAATAAGAACAATTCATATCTTGTTTATGAACCAGGTCATTTGGGAAATAGCACCCAACTATCTTTGTCTATTTCTGAATCTAGTGCTAAGGAATGATCGAATTAGTTATGATCTTTGGGGTCCCTCTCCAGTTGTGTCAGTCTAAAGATTTAAATATTACGATGTTTTCATCGTAAATTACTCTCGATGCACATGATTGAAACCTCTAAAAGCAAATTCTAATTTTTGTGATGTCTTCATTGCCTTTCAGAAACAAGTTGAGAATCAATTTTATAAAAAGATCAAGATTTTTCAAAGCGAAGGGGGTGGAGAGTTTATAAGCACTAGGTTCAAAAATCATCTCCGTGATCATGAGATTGTACATTTGCTATCTTGTATGTCGACGCCAAAACATAATGAAATTGATAAGTGAAACCATCAACATCTAACTGAAATCTTGTCTATGTTATTTCAAAGTCAAACGCCATTGAATTCGGGTGGAAGATTTTTATATAGCGAATTTCATTAGTAATATAATATCATCAACAGTCTTACACCAGCAAAGTCTGTACGAGGTTCTCTTCACCACCAAGCATGATAACTCTTTTGGCAGAGCGTGTTATCCATGTTTGCATCCACTCTCTGCGCGTAAAATTGATCCACATTCTCTTCAACGTGTGTTCCTTGGAAATCATGCTCAATATAAAGTATATCGGTGCCTATATCCTCCAACATGTCGTGTTTATATATTTCATCATGTGATATTTATGAAGTATGCTTCCCTTTCAAGAATAAGTACAAAGATCTTACTTAACAACACAAGACTAGTCTTTTTAAATCTTGGCAAGAAGGTACATGTTTTTCTTCTCTGCCACAATATCTTTTATCACTTTATCCACGTGTTATAGAGTATCCTCAAGATGATATTCTTTCTTCTCCAACTTCTCTATTGTTGAGAGATTTGATGATTTGGTGACAACTACTCATGTATATTGTCCCAACTCTCTCTATTGTTGAGAGATCTGGTGATTTGGTGACAACTACTCCGTTAATACGTATGGCACTTTAAAGCAGCAAAGGCAAAGAGCGCACAGATCAGCGACTAGGTAACAGTAATCGCACTGGACTGCGGGTTATGGCCAAAGTCCACCTTTCGAGAAAGTCTCATTCAAAACCCTTTGAGCAGCCTCAACGACGCGCTCCACAGAGCGAAATTATGCTAACTGGGAGGAAATCAAGGGATTCCATCCCGAGGAAGATAAGAAGGAAGTATCAAAAACTCGAGGTGAAAATCGTAGGGAGAAAACCAGGACCGAGGGAAAGCACGCACACACAATGGAGAAAAAATGTATCCCTAAGAGGCACGATGATTACGAACAAAAAAGGTTGTGTGATTATCATCAGGCCAGGGGTCACGACCTTGAGAACTATATAACCATGAGATATCTCAAGGAGGAAGGAAAATGACGTCAGGGAATGAAAAAGGAATGGAAAGAGAGTGGAGACACGAGTAGGCAGAGTCATTTTAATTGAATTCCCTAAGGCCAGATTTCCCGGCAGGGAGGATAACCCACCAAAGCAGAAATCAATGGTGGATTTCACATAAGGCGGATCGCGGTATCGCAGGGAATTTGTGAATTCAATAATCGCATGACATGCTATTACAAGGTGCCATTTGGTTTGAAAAATGCATGTGCGGCCTATCAACGTCTCGTAAATACTATGTTCGCCAACCAATTGGGAAGAAAAATGGAAGTCTACATAGACGATATGCTGGTGATATCCGTTCACGCAGAAGATCACGTAAAGCAGCTAGCAGAGTGTTTTAAGATATTGAACAAATATGACATGAAATTCAATTCGGCCAAGTGTTCTTTCAGAGTGACATCCAGTGAATTACTAGGCTACATGGTGACTGAGCGGGGTATCAAAGCAAATTCGGGGCAAATCAACGCGCTGATAGACTCACCATACACGAGAAACCAGAAGGAGGTACAACAGCTGACGAGGCGTATCGTGGCATTAAACCATTTTATATCAAAATCGACAAATAAGTGTCTTCCGTTTAATAAATTATTGAAATAAAATAGGATATTTTAATGGAATATGGAGTGCGATAAACCGTTAACCCTTGTGAAAAACTACTTAGCTACCCTTCCAATCCTGGTAAAGCCGGTTGATGGTAAAACTTTATACCTCTACGTAGGAGTATACTCCACAACTATAAGCAGCGTACTGGTTCGAGAGGAGAACAGTGACCAAAACCCGATTTATTATATCAGCAAAACATTAATAGGCGCCGAGACGCGCTACTCCACTACCAAAAAATTGGCATTAGCAATAATAACGTCGGCAAGGAAACTCCGATCCTATTTCCAGTCACACGTGATAGATGTGGTAATGGAATATCCACTACATGTTGTGCTCCACAACCCCAATTAGTTAAGACGATTGGTCAGATGGGCGATTGAGTTAAGCGAGTATGACATAGAATATATAGTCAAAATAGCAATCAAGTCCCAAATCCTCACGATGCAATTCTCGATAACGCGCTGATATGGAAACTACACATGGACGGAGCATCATCTGAAACATGATCATGAATAGGAATCCGCCTGACATCGCCAACTAGAAAGATCCCGAAGCAGTCTTTTCGACTTGGATACAAAGCTTCAAACAACGAGGTGGAGTATGAGGCCCAGATAGCAGGGGTAAAACTGCTGTCAAGCTTAGGAATAAAGGCAACCAAAGCACACAACGACTCGCAACTAGTAGTTCGGCAGGGCAATGGAGAATATGAGACGAAAGATGTGCGCATAGAAAGCTTCCTCCGATTTGTAAAACATCTCACATCCAATTTCGAACAGTTTGATCTAGTTCGAATACCTCGCGGCGAGAACTGTGTAGCTGACACACTGGCAAGGCTAGCATCTACCTCCAACCCACTAGTCAAGCGGATGATCCCGGTTGAACTCAAAAGAAATCCAAGCAAGTCAAATCGAGGAAAATGAAATTGATTTCTCATCATTACCACTCAAATAAAGAAGCTGGGGAGCAATTGTTAACCATAGGTCCAACACGATCAGTCTGGCCTATTAGGGCCCATATCCTAATTATGAACTCTGTTTGTCAGCGTGAAGTTAGAGACCCGAACTGAATCAACAGAACGATTAAATGATAGTACATATCACGTCGTGGTGATTAAGGGGAGCTTAATGACGAAATTAATTAAAATTAATGGCAAAAGATCACATAGTACAGATAAAAGAGAATATTGTGACTTTGCTGATTTGCTAAATCTTAGTTCTCGATATTATATTCCTCCAAACACTTTATAATCTCATTTTTACTTTATAACATAAAACTGTTTTCAGCATAAACATTTGTCATAAAAGTCTCTACCACCAACATGCTCCTTGTGTAATGAGTAATAATTTTAATTTCTTTGATCTAGCATATATTTAGAGTTTATTTTTATCAGTGTCTTAGTCTAGTTTTCCAGGTTTATATTTTAGGTTTTTTATAATATTATTTCTAGAAAAAATTATATTGCTGGCTTAAGTATCCAATCTATGTATTCTATCGTAATTTTAATATAATACATATAATACAGAATATGTGTAATTAATAGTCGACTATGGAACTCTACAAATCCTAAGACGTTTCAATTATTAGATTATTGCAGTATTATTTATTTTATCTTTATTCTAATTAAAAACTTTCGTTTTTAGAAACTTTTATTTTTGGGGTAATTGAGCGATTACACACCATTTCCTCGAAGCTTAACGTAATCATTATTTGCCAGAGTGTACGACTCTCTCGAGCTACAATCTCGCCACGTGTCCCACGACCCGCTTGCACATTTTTTTTAACACCCTTCCTTCATTTAGATCTCGGCGGCGACGGGTCCATTTTCAAATCGTGTTTCAGATCGGCGATTTGGAGTTCGAACTCCGCAACGTTCCTAATTCCTACTCCAAACTTGAATTTCTCACTGCCTCTGGTGATTATTCAGCGAATTTTGGTGTGGATCTCTTGCGAATTTGCTTTTTGTTTCGAATTTTTGATGTTTGATTTGGGTGTGTGAAAAAATACGGCTGCGGAGTGAGGTTTTTCGATGGCTTCAATCCGGCGAACTCTCTCGCCGATGTATCAAGATCGTTCACATGAGAATGGCGGCTCACATAAAGGTTTCACTATTGGCGGAAGCAGCACTAAGCAAAATTCCTCACAATTCCTTTCTAATCTCACCAAACTCCTCGGAGTAACGTCTGACCCTAAAAGCTCGCGTAGAGGTCCATGGAGGCGACCGTTTTACCAGTTCCTTCTTTTCTTTTTTCTTGGATTTCTACTAGGTTTGACTCCTTTTGGAAAATTGGAAGATGTAAACGGTTCCACCGATCGATTCTCCTTCGAGATTAAACAGCCGTACGTTGAAGAACGGGTGAATGACAAGAAACGGGAAGAGGCAGCTGTAGATGCGGTGAGTTTTGTGGCGGAGACTGAAATTGAGAAGAAGGAGATCAGTTTGGTGGCGAGGAAGCTCGTAGTTGTGGTCACACCAACGTACAATCGAGCGACGCAGGCGTATTACTTGAACAGGATTGCTCAAACGCTGAGACTAGTTGAGCCGCCTGTTCTGTGGATAGTTGTAGAGGCCAACACGGCGTCGTTTGAAACCGCAGAGATTCTGAGGAAGACAGGAGTAATGTACAGACACTTAGTTTGCAAGAGGAACATGACAAGTATTAAGGATAGAGGTGTTCATCAGAGAAACACTGCATTGGAACATATTGAGTTGCACAAGCTTGATGGGATTGTCTACTTCGCTGATGATGACAATATCTACTCGCTTGAGCTCTTTCAAAGCTTAAGACGAATCAGGTGACTCAGAAAGACTGCTCATTACTTTTTCTTCTGCTAATTGATGGTAATTTGTGAAAGATAGACTACTTAGAGAGGCTTGTGATTCAATTTTGAGTTGTTAGTTGAGCAACTCCATCGTCTTTACTTATTTTATTGGCACATTTTGTGCCTTGTTGCGTGCAGTCTTAGTAATTCTAGTGTTGTTAGACACACGTAATATGAACTATTCAGAAGCAGAGGCATGTTACTCTAATGTTGAACCCTACGAGAATTAGAGGTTCTCAGCACAAATTCGGGGAATTTTCGGTTTTGGTTGCCTCTTTTTCTTAATTTTTGGTTTTGCTGCATGCTCTCATTGGAAAGGCTTTTGTTTTGACCCCTTTGTACCTTGTACTGGTTATTTTGTTCCATTGAGTGTAAATGGTGATGGCTCGATCCAAAGCTTATCTTCTTCTGAGGCATTTGTGACCCATTTTAATTTGTAATGCTTATCTATTTGATTTGTGTAGCCGATTTGGAACTTGGCCTGTGGCGATGCTCGCACCAAGCAAAAACAAGGCCATTCTTGAGGGTCCAGTATGCGACGGGAGTCAAGTAATTGGATGGCATACTAATGAAAAGAGTAAAAGACTACGGAGGTTCCATGTTGATATGTCGGGATTTGCCTTTAACAGCACTATACTTTGGGACCCTAAAAGGTGGCGACGTCCCTTTTCACACCCAACCCGTCAACTAGACACTGTGAAGGAGGGTTTCCAAGTATGCGTTTTGTGTTTTTGCTTGTCTGTTGGTTTCTTTGGTGCACATCCAATCCTCTGCTTGTACATGACATCATGTGTTTCCAAGCAGGAGACGACATTTATAGAGCAGGTGGTGGCTGACGAAAGCGATATGGAAGGTGTTCCACCAGCTTGCTCGAGGATACTTAACTGGCATCTTCACTTGGATGCAAAAGATGTCCCTTATCCACAAGGGTGGGTGATGCAGAAGAATCTCGAAGCTATCATAACTATGGAATAGTTTGAAGATACTCTTGATTGGTAAGATTTATATGGCTCTGAACAAGTGGAGGACGATGTTCATAAGTAAAATGTCGGTACTTTTTGGAATTAGAAAGAGGGTTGAGATAGCTAGTTGATCCGGATATAAAAAATCGCATTCCACGAATACTAAAAGATGCAATGCAATATGTCTTGCAGATTTCTACATAACACATATGCTGTGCTGATTGCCAAATATATATGTCAAAGAAGCATATGAAGAATGGAAAAAGAGGAGCGAGGAAAGTGTAGGATAATGAAGAGGCACACATTCTAGATAAATTTGCTGGAATCGTGAGCCTCCCATTGAATCCAAGATTTGGTTGGCATGAATTTGAAGCCTTTGGTGTTTTAGTATGAAATGGAATTGTTTTACCTTCGGACATTGATAATTCCGTTGCCTTGTATTCGCCTAGGGCTAATCAAGTCTTCTTGTTTTCCTTTCTTTTTGTTTTGCGATGGAAGAAAGAAATTCTCCTTCTATATAATCAATTCGATAGTAGAGGTCAAAATCATGACTTCGTAAGAAAAAGAGAGCATCGTCTTATCGGCACATAAATGTGATACTACCTGTATAGTAAACCTGCCATTCTTATCACAAATGGTGGTGATGCTGTACTAAGTAACTAAACGGATCCGACGAGCAAAGGAGAGATTTCAGACCTTCCAGGGACGAAGGTGCCATTGAAATTTTGGACGTTAAGAAGCTAATAGTATGGAGTAAGCTTTTGTTACAAGCTAAGAAATCGAGTATAGAATGATATCAGGATTTGGTTTCAACAATCGAAAGGTCTACAAATCAATCTCGGCAAAGGCCAGGAAATGATATCAGGATGAATGAATTTACAGGTCGACGATCCCCTTAGGGATGTATACTACTAGACCTAAGGCTGTCGAGTGTGAGGGGTTAAGAAATTGATATTTTGTCTGTATGTTGTAATCCTAAACTCTTTAACTTCTCTTTATAGGAGAAAATCGTGATCGTGATGCGATTGTACATCCATTACATGTGAACTAATCCCCATCTCACGGCCTTGGGAAAAAGTATTTATAACAATATAGACAACAAAGGCAACAAATAATAAAATTTGAATGACCAAAACGTTGGGCTACCATACTCATCTTGCTGCTACTAACAGCAAACACATGTAGTTAGTAGTCAGATATACGTGTGGTAGCCAGTCTCGAGCCATTGACACAAGATTCTAGTATCTGTGCTCTGTCTCCTTCTAAACACTTTTAACTTTGTCACGTTAAGGCCGCACCATGAATAGAAGAAGTTGCATCTGATGGATGCATTTGTGAACGTGAATCTTGTCCATTGTCAAGCCCAAGAACTGAAAGAGCTGAACTGATAGAACATGCATCAAGATCAGTATCTGACATTTTTTAAAATTTTATAACAGTGTCTTTTATTTAGAGGACCTACTTTGGTAGAGAAGCTCTGATAGTTGGCTGATTCGCATAAGCGGTGAGGGAAGGTCTTAGATCAGGAAACTTCTTCATGATACTTTCAAGTTGAGGCGTTGGTAACTGCAAAAACAACAACAAAGAGTTATATGGATTTTCTGTTTGTATATTATACTCGTATATTTTTCTTCAACGTTCTTTGTACCTCCAACAAAACAGGGAATGAATGTGGCTTTGTCTGAGATACACATTTTAAGAAGCCAGGCCACAATTTTGGCAGTCTCCAGATCTGCATTTAAAAGACACAGCAAGACATTCAGTCATAATCACACCCGATGAAGTATTAATCTCAAAGCTGATCTTCTGTTCGATCTTTAAATTACTCACCTGCTTTCTCACCAATTTGGAAAGGATTTCCATGACAAAATCAACCTGGAAAACAAATGAGAAATTTCTTAATGTCCAAACAAAAATTTTCGGAGTTTGAACTTAACTTAAACCAAATAGTTTATAGTCTTTTATTTTTACGTTTTATTATGAATGAGATCTCGTTTGTGAGACCCCGTCAAGCTAGCATTGGAGGTTTTTTACGGTTAAACCAAGGAAAGAATGCAGCTCTCTTGGATGTTTGCAAATTCAGTTCAAATAAAGAGCATTTCGATTTTTTTTGTCACAAGTTCTCTACTCTTACAGTATACCACTTACCAGTGCCGGAAAAGCGTCAATTGCCTGAATTACAGTTCTCATGAAAAGTAAAGGCAGAGGTGTTCGATCAACCTGAAACCAAAATATCTCACAGATGTAAGTATCTAAAGCAGTACTTCTTTTACATAATATGTGCGCTTTCAGCATACCATCTGTCCGAGGGCTTTTGCTAAGACTTGCTGCGTGAAAACAGTGCGTTGTTCAAAGCAAGCCGAGCATGCATCTGTTATCTGGAAAAAAGAAAACACATAGTCAGACGTGACTCCGCTAACAAGAGACACAGATAGAACAGCTAGCACACTAGCACGATTTCATACAGGGGTACATGGGAAAACAGATTAAGCTGGTCCATAGCAAGTATGACAAATTGACGATCTAACTAATTAGTTGCCAGTCGCCCCAAATTACTAGCTTCCTATAGCAGTGTTACTGTACATGAGATGAATCATTGATTTTCCCATAAATAACTTGCATGTACAGAAATCACAGGGCAAAACCTATGTTGTTTGGGAAAGCATAGCAGGATATAAACATGGTATTTGTTATGTTATTGCAGGGATACAAAATACTTCGGATTTGTTAAGAATTAGGATTGAACTCTCCTATAATTCTGTAATATACACACAGAATTATTACTGGAAAATTCTAGAATTCTGAAATTCCGGTAATTCTGCTAAGAAAAAAGCTAATTATTACTAAAATTCTGTAATTCTGCCCTAACACGTTCAAATCAGATGAAAAATTAGGAAACACCTTTCTCAGTGGTGGCCCATCCTTCTCAGGAACAACATCGTGGATAGCAATCAGCACCTCGGCAGGTGTTAGGGCAGGGCCTGTGTGTGCAGAACCCTATCACAGATATACCAAAACGATTGGACAAGTTAGAAAAATTACACGTGTAAATATGCTAATCACATGCAGAGTGGTTCCTGACTATTACTGGATAAAAAGTATCTCATCTCTTTAAAAGTTTAGAATCTGAAGACAGTCCCACTACATAGCATGATCAATAAGAAAGCAATTAAAGGATGGACAGTGAGAATATGCATATACCTGTAATATATGAGCTAGTGCAAGCTGAAACTTATCTGGCGGAAGATTAAGAAGAGGAGGTAAGATAGGCAATACCTGTTACATTGAAAAAAGAATTTCCGTCATACAAAATAGGAATTTCTACCATTGTTGAGTTGAGCAATTACAACACATCAACTTTCGCATCCACCAGAAAAGGACCACATTATTTTCAGAGTTCTTCCATTTTTACAAGTTCTTATTCATTTCCACATTTTCAGATAGGAAAAGTTATGAGGGAATAAGAAATATATAAAATTATTACAAGCCTCCTCATCTTTCTTCAGGCTAAATATAGAGTTAAAAGAGCAGCATCCATGGAAAAAAAAGTAGAAAATAACCTCATCTTTAGTGAGAGAAGAAAGCAATGGAATAAGAATTGAAACATCCTGCAACACACATCTTTTGGTAAGGCTTTGTGAACTTGATTTTCATATATACACAAACAAGAATAAGTTACGAGCTTTTCATAACAAATCAAACCTTTAGCTTTGTTTCATATAGATGTTTTACAGTAGCAATCAAATCCGACGAAGGAGCCAATTCTTGTGTCAATATTTGCAACACCTTAGGCATAATAAATAAAAAAAGTTCGATTCAAGATTAGAAAATACTTTTGAGGCCTACAAGGATTTACTACTAGGAAACAGAGAAGCCACTTACCAGTGTCAATAAATTTTCACTTCCCTTTGGAGGATCGGATATTATATGGAGTAGTTCCGTGTATGATGAACCTAATTCTCGTATCAGGATAGGTATATGTCGATGGAACGCCTGAACCATTTCAGAAATTACCACAATAAATCAATTGGATGTCTGTGAATAGCTTTTACTCCCATTAAAATTCGGAGAAGATACATCATGCATATAAGAAACATAGATTGGCCTAAAACAAAAGCAAAAAATCTCACGTTCGAAGGTAATATCCTATCCAATCTTTTCTCTGTAGCATGTCGCATGTGATACACATAAGTGGCGTGAGAATTTATTAGGGAGGGGAAAACTCACCTGGTTTACTGTTTTTGGAGCTCTCCCGTAAACTTCAAAGACAAGTCTAAGGAGACTAGGTTTCTAGGAAAAAAGTTAGTATATATCAGATCCACAGGAATATTTAAGAATAGGGAATTCTTTGAGCATTAAAAGCAACTCCAAAGACTATGCAGACCTTTTTACATAAAGCGAAGAACAAAGAAATTAGTCTCTGAGCTTCAGAAATTGATAAACCCGAAACATCACGAGAATTTTGAAGATCCTGCTGAGAGTGAATGCTGGAGGTTCCAGACAACAGAGAATCACTTGTTGAAGTTATCTCGCTTTTCGCCTGAAAATAATTGTCAGCTAATCAACCCACAAAACGTCAAGGTTATAAACTGAAGCGTGCCCATTGCATCGACAAGGTGACCCTCATTGTAGAAAATTTAGAGGATTACAAGAACAGGCACAAAAAGGTAACTAATATCTAATATGTTTTATAGATTAATAAGCCTTTATATATACAACTCAAGGGGAAATAAGCTGAACGTCCTCAAGTGAACTGTTATTGGCTTTTGGAGCTTTGCTACCTTATGAAGAATAATACTCACTCAATTATTAAACTAGACTATATGCTATTATTACCTCTGTTTTTATTCCTTCTGCAATAGATCCAGTCTGTGAGAGATTTGTCTCAGAGTTCACAGCACTCAGTATCATATCTGTGGCAAATTGCTCAACATGCTCTGCTAAATATGTTAAGTGATAGAGTTTGTTCGTGACCTGTGCATGCATTTGAGAAACATAGAATTACTGTACCAGAAGTAAATAAAAACCATATTGATATCTGAGACTAATTTCCTCACAAGTCGGATGGCTTTTGCACGGATGTCTTCTTCACTATGAACAGAACACTGTCATAACACAAACACACCATACTCCATTACTAAGACTATAACATAACTCCAATGTGAAACGGCTTGTAAGAAAGATGAATAACATAATGTTTTGTTACAGATGCTTACATTTAATGCTATAGTTAAGCATGCTTTTCGCTCATTTGGACGCACTAAAATTAAACTCCAAACAGCACCAAGCCCTTGGGTAACACGCTCACTATCACAGGTTTCTTTTCCAATTGACTCATGACGAGTGGAGCACAGTTCATCCAGTAGCTTTATGGCAGAATTAGGTAGATGTGGAACTTCACCAAAAAGTCTGCTGAATGACTTGTCGGAAGCAGGAAAAGCATCCAAAAATGATCTTGCCTACAGTAAGCATCTTAATTAGCAAGAGTCAGAAACAAGGAATGGAAAGAGTTGAATAAACGTTCACCACTGCTATGAGAAAATTTTCGTAAACAATAGCATAGTGAGAGGATTCATCTGTGCTCAGAATAGCCATTGAATGCAGATGGTATAGAACATGTAAAACAAGTTCATGCCCCTGAAAACAGAAAGAAGGAAATAGATCAGAGCTTTGCCAATACATACGGTAGACTCAGTATATGCAGACAGAAATACTCGCATATGTAGCAGAATAATAGCTGTGCACTTTTATGATAGCTACCACAAAAGTGATTAAATTAAAAACCTAAACAAGAGAGTGAGGGCAGAATTTGAGGAACACTGCAGCCAACTAGGAGTATAAGTACCTTGAATTCTCGATGATCTACACTTATATGCTCTCTTAGTACGGTTGCAACATCATTCCCAGCATCGATCTGGAACAAATAATAAATGATATATACTCTTGTGAAAGAAAGTACTAAAGGAGAACTTGAAATAAGAATTTTACAGAGGAATACGCTACATGATGGAAGTAATAGCCAGAGTTGACAGCAAAACCGCAAGAAACAAAAATCAAAGAAACACTCACTTTAGCAATCAATCGGGCAATCAATGCCAACCGTATCTTCTTACAATCAAACCCAAAGACATGTTTATTTGATTCGATTATCCGTTCAATAGCCAACTTTCCTACAATTTTTCTTTGCTCTGCGGTAAGTTCAACATATGATGGAACAGATGCCAATTCTTGGTAGCTTTCTTCTGGTGCAGTAATGTCTGATGCTGCAGGGAGGAGTTGATCAAAATCTGGGACTGATGCAGTAGGCAAAAGTTGATCAAAATCTTGGACAGACATCAAATCCAAATCACACTTTGTTCCTCTGATGCCTTCATCATCCCTACAAGGAGATAGTGGAACATCTAAAGATGATTTACCCTTTGAGGGGTAAACACACTCTTTCGGAACAGTCAAAAAGTCCTCTCTGTGAGCAGGCTGATCAAGTATTCTGATTACTGAACTTCCCGTCACTTGGTTTTGGCTATGCTCTACTACCATTGGATGTACTGAGCCAGTAGCCCATGTCGTGAGAGCAGGAACTGAAAGTGGCTTACTATGTAAGGTAGAGATGTCCATCTGTACTGGAACTGATTCTTTACCCTCATCTACAGGAAGTGACATTGGTCCCACAGATGGATTTAAACGCCTTGGATCCATGCGACGGGGATCCTGCATAGCTATGAATAAGTTATCTTGGAGAAAAAAACAGTCAACATAAAACCACACAGCAAATGGAAATTGTACCCTTCTTGGGTCGCGTCTAGGGTCGGCAACTGAGCTATTCAAGCTAGGCCCATCGGAAAAAGCAGCCCCAGCAGGAAGGGTTGGATCAAAAGGAAGTTCGACTGGATGAGTTGGAGAATGCATGGAATTTATAGAAGATACCACAATATCTGCTGGAGTAGCCACTGAACTTGTCAATAAAGGAGGGGTACTAGGCAAGTGTTTCATGCTTGTTATTACAATATCAGCAAGCATATCTGGATGAAGCTTAGAAATGAGAATGTCAAGTGATGCAGCTCCTTTGTCTCCTTCAGCAAGCAAAGCACCAATCATTGAAACCATTTGTTCCACTGGAGTCAACTCACTGTCCACAGGATGGTTACCAGAAAAAGTCCCATTGATAGAGACAGGTCCCTGTACCGAATCACTTGTTTGAACTTGCTGGATAGAATTCATATTAACAATACGACGTAAACGCTTTGGAGCAACCTCTCCATTGATTGCATCATCTTCACCCTTGGGCATTATTCGTTTCTTTGATGAACCCCAAGAATTTTGATGATTAATCACCTGATTATTCTGAAAAATAAGTGTATTATGAGACATTATCGGTCGCAGTGATAAAAGGTGATGTAGAGCTACGGAAGAGTAGAAAAGAAAGAATGAAACCAAACTTTTACCTTGGCTGACCAATTTTCACGTGCAGCACGCTCATTATTTCTGACCAATTTTTCAACTTGACGGAGCACTTGATCAGCAACATCTGCAGCATTCATTGCTCGAAGTGCTCTAAGAAGCTTGTCCCTTGACTACAAATTCAAATAAAATAAAACTGACTCAGTAACAACACACATATTAGCCGAAAAGAAAGAAATCATATAATACTTTTGATATATGATCTGACCAAGCAAAAACACGTCTTTACATTTTTTTTTTTACTATTTGTGAGGCTTCAGTCCATAAAATGAAACTAAGTAACATGTCTTTTCTTGTAGTCACTGAAAACATATTACTAAATAAATATGAATGACATATCTGACGGGAAAGGCATTTCACATTTCTAAAGTAGACAAAAAAGACTATAAGAGGTTAACAAGTAGACCAGAACGGCTGAAACAACTAAGCAATTCCTCTGACATGAGGAAGCTCGACTCCATGATACAGTATTTTCCCAAAATAGCTCTTTTGTTTCCAGCATCCACATGCAAGAAGCTATGGCTATAAACTCTGCTGGACCTCTGCAACCTCTAATGAATGGATAAATAAAACCCAAAACAATATATTGAGCACCAGATTTCAGTAGACTATAATGAGAATTCGATATCAGAAAGAACCAGAGAAAAACCACAGCATAAAGATGCACAGAATCTATGTTTAATAATGATTTCAAGTGTTATGAAGCTAAAATTAGACTAGAGTTGAGGAATTTAGATAAATCAAATCTAGATATTCCTTTAAATAAAACTAAAAGAAATGAAGTATGAACTCTCTACCTCTATTATCGGTGAGAAGGTACATCTAAGAAATCCAAGCAAGGCAGTTCTAATGGAATACTGAACGCTTGCAGCATGGCACCCCTTAACTGTCTCAAGATTTGGGTGAAAATCTAGCAGAACGGAGAGGACGGTGTTATAGTAGACAGCCCTCTTCCTTGCAACCACTGCAAGACTGAAAGATAAGCTACTGTCAAAGAAGATACCAGTGCATACATAAGAAGTATTCAACCACTGCAAAATGGTTCGGGTATGCTTTTTTAAGCATGTCCTAATGGATCATTGCATATATCAGCAAAGAAAAATATCGATACTGGCATCAAAGAAAGTGCCATCAGACCCTTCCTATGCAAGGAGCTGCTTTTAATATATACAATCATCTGACGAAAAAGATACTAGAGTTTGAAATTAAATTGACTGAGAAGCATTTCTATGAGAAACTTTGTGACCCTGCAGCATACAACATTGCTAATAACCTCCTTAAAAAGATGAAAGTTTCTCAAACTAGATGTTCACATTATCCCATTATCTGATAGGAGTCTAAGGCTCTGGCGTAGAAGTCAAAGGCTCTGGTTTGGAAGCATATCAACATACAAAAATCTCTGCCAAGCTAGCATATTCTAAAAATTTCCTGAAACTTAAAACTAACTGCCACCATAACGCAAAATAATGACTTATTACCACTACCTAAACAATAAGATTATCACACATTTCTTACTATAAGACAAATCCCTTAATAAAACATTAGGTGAATTGAAAGAAAAAAAAATCCAAATTATCTCTCTAGACGATGTCACTCCTCTCAGGGATTGAAATTGATCTTTCTAGAAAGATAGTGTCTCCAAAGATGAAATGGTAATATCAGTAAAAACAAAAACAAACATCTGTTAGGTAATTTAATTACTACTTTTGAAAGAATTTGTCAAAAGTGACAAATTAGTTTGCTAAGCAGATATGTTTTCCAAAGTTAAACTGAAGGTGCTCTTAAACAGATGAAAAAACCCCAATAGTTCAAAGATATGCCACCTGCTGACAATAACAACCATGAGATAACTTCTACATTTATCTAAAGAGCAACACATAATATAAGATCAAGCAGCCAAATGTATACAACGCATCGTCATCCATATCAGATATTCACCTAATACTCTATATGGAGAAAAAACATTCATGATAACAGAAGGCAAAAACCACAATGCAAGTAAATGTTAGGCTTAAATTTCACATAAATAATTGCCAAATTATACGGTGAATAAACCGTTATACTGTAATTTATACATTTTAGTATCCCGACATAACAGTCATAAGTGTATATTATATATACATCCAGTTCGCATAACCAAATCAAATATTCCTCGAGTATGTTTCTGTGTTACTTGGAAACAACATTTCTAACTACTAAAGCTGACCATTCTATTCATTGTCTGATGTCCTTATCACTTGCATATTGGAGCTCCACAGTACCCATGGGCACCATATACCCAGGTAACTGTCAAAATCCGTAACTGATGCAGCTTCAACAGAGCCATTTTCTCCCAGTCTATGATTCAGTTAGCTGCAATTTTATCATAGGGGTTGAACTGGTGCTAAACCTGTCTCCATGCCTTATATCTCTCAGCCAAAACTTTAGTCAACATACGAATGAAAACCAGCAGTGTAATTCCCGATATGATATTCATTCACAAAGCTAATTCGATTCAAGACACACTGAAAAGTATGCAGGACAGCCAAGCATGACCATGAGACTACTTAAAAGTGAAAGATCATCTCTTATTATCGTATCTCACAAACATGAAGCACACATAAAGCTTTTGCAAGGAATGTGAGTATGAGGGAATCACATTATGCACGATCTAAAATTTACAAAAGAACAAAGCAGAAACATAATAATAAGTAACTAAACTTTAAGAGCACCAAAGCACCCATACAAATTTGCAAGAACAGGGAATTTAATCATGAATACAAAAAAAAATGGGCAATCATTTTGATCTGGCTAGCATTGTTCCTTACTCAATTTATCTTCATGTAGAACTATGACAATCTATGAACCATTTTGTTTGTCCAAAGCAGCTTAATACCACCAACAAAAACACACAGCCAAGCCCCCAACAAGGATTTGTAGACATTTCTCACACTAAATTCAGTTGTTATTAAGTTCATTAATGTTAACAAATCAAGTAGGTCTTTTATATCTGCACATCACCAAATTAACATACTGAGGGGAAAATTAACTACCATAGTTTCAACTAATAATGTGGATAGCAAAACATGTAACAGGGAAAAGTACCAAGCACAGCTAACATCATGATTAATACCAAGAAAAGTAAATGACAAGAACAGTAGGATGTGTCCAGTAACATACCAACTAATTACAGATATCGTCATTACACCAGGCAAACGACTAGCCGACTGTATGAAATCTACTAAGATGCCAAATGTCCTATTTGCTTCGGACATGAGCATTGTTGGATTCAGAATGGGGTGACCACCAGCAACCTGGGATATATTGAACATCTGACTACTTCCTGTAGTAGAATACAGAAAGTTGACATGCCAAAAATAAAATGAAAATTCATATATTGCGACTCCAGTAACATACTATATAGTCGTCATTTAATTAAATATATAAAGAGCATGATTAGTACATAATACTACCTTCGCTAGAAAATTTCTCGGGATCAGATGCATCGGGAGTAAAGAGCAAAATAAATGTCTCCACAAACTTTAGAGCAAGAACTTTCACCCCTACACAACCAGGCTATCGTGAAAGAAACAGCAAACTAAAATTAGAAAACCTTAAAATTGAGAAACTCAGAACAAATACTCAAGTATAACCAAAGAACAAGCAGACAAAAAAGGAAGAGGCTTCAAAAAGCCAGCATACCTCCAATGCAGAAGCAAAGACAGCATCTTTGAACTTAACCATCCATGTCCATAGTTCTCCATACCAACGATCAACTTTACCACGATGATGGAACTGTAGAGATCATAAAGAATAATATATATCAGTGACAGTAAAAGGTAATTTCAATGCTAAAAATCATGTCCAACGCAGTGGTTAACATACATGAACACCCACATAGACCTCGAAGTTGTAGTAATATATAAAACCTTAATAAAAGTAAGGGAAGGAGATTAAAAAACCCAACAAAAACTTAACATAGAAAATTACCAATGGCTGCATTGCTTAATTGAATTCACTGCTTTATATTACTAGGAAACCTTTTGACACTACCATTAGATTTCAAATACACAACACCAACATAAAGCTAACCTAAGTTTTGAAGATGTAAACAAAAGGACTGATTCATGGGTTAACAGTTCAATATTTTAGGCAACTACGACTATGTAAAATAGTAAAGCTGGTAATATAGACTACAAAATTATTAATTTGCAAAGAGCTCAATAATGAGTAAATAAATATATGTATGATAATATAACAAACTCAAAAAGCAGTACGGACTACGGACCTGCATTGCCATCTCCTTCAAAATACTGCAAAAGAAAGCTGTCCCAGCAGAAATGGATTTCTTTGCAACAATTGGATCCTCGTCCCTTGACAAGATTAGTAAAACAGTCACTAGAACATAAGAATGATCCAGCATCCTCAAACCAACCTCTTCAATGATCCTGTCACCCAGAAGAATCGATCAACCAGTCTCTTACCTTGTCAGACAATATAATCACAATAAATAGCTACATAAATAAGTTGATTCACCTAAAATCAAGTAGACTAAGTTCCTAATCAATATAACAGACGCTTGTGAAGACAATGCCAGGGGAATTAAAACCTTAGCACTAGAACAGGAATGGAAGACTAGTATCCACCATTTTGCAATGGAAAAATCGAGTTTTCATCGAATTTATCCCACAAAATATAGTAGTTTCCAGATTCGTAAGAAAAAAATATCCCAAAAATACAGAAGAACCCTAAACAACACCTTAAAATATATATTTTTAAAGAAATCTTCAACGAGTTCGTGCACAGCAAGGGAAACAGCATTTAGGGTGAAAGAAGAGACTAAAACCATATACGAGGACTTACTCAATAAGGGATTTACGTACTAAAATTTCACGCGACAAGTGGAGTTCTGCGAGATAGGGAAAAATCTCAGCAGACAGGGACGGCTCCAATGACAACAAAATCTCCTTAACCTGTCTGAGAGACGAAAGCTTCACTGCCAAATCGCCGTGGTTGTTGGCAGCGGCAAGGAGAGAGAGCGCCTGCGCTCTGGCTGTCGCGGCAGCCGGAGCCGCCATTACTGAATTCGAGATTTGGCAGGCGGAATTGTCAAGGGAGATATGGTTCCTTCTCAGTGGCGCTAATCTTTTAGGGTTTTTAACGGTTGAAGAAGAAGCAGAAGAAGAATCTCAGCGAGACAATAGCACTCAGAGCAATTAGGCGAATTTACGCATAGACAAATGCAGAACAGAAAACACCGGATGGCTTCAATTAATTAGTTCCATAGGTCCGCCATACACTAAAACACCTTGTCGTTTTAACTACTAACAGTTGCAAAGAGCGCCGTTTGCGTTTACATTTTAAAATGATTAACCGTTCGGTTCTAGTAAAACAAGGTAAACCAAATGAACCAAGATCAAACCAAATTGCGTAAATCAACACCGGTTTGTTTGTTAATCGCATTCTGACAATAAGCTAAAGTCGATAGAGGCAGGAATCAGAATCAAAGCATCCGCTTCCGATCGACAAAAGGAAAAAAAGAGAAGAATTAGAGGGTTGATCTACACAGAGCCAAATCGGTGCGAAGGAAGTGAAGAAAATGGAAGGATGGGATTCGAGCACGAAGTCAACGTTAACGAGAATTCCGCTTCTGACGACAAAGGCGGGACCAAGAGACGGCGCGGCTTGGACGCAGAGGTTGAAAGAGGAGTACAAGTCTCTGATTGCCTATACCCAAATGAACAAGTCCAATGACAACGACTGGTTTCGTATCTCTGCTTCAAATCCTGAAGGAACGCGTTGGACTGGCAAGTGTTGGTATGTTCACAATCTTCTCAAATACGAATTTGATCTCCAGTTCGATATTCCCATTACCTATCCAGCCACTGCTCCTGAGCTTGAGCTACCTGAAATTGACGGCAAGACTCAAAAGGTAACGCCTTTCTCTTACGATCCGAGGTAGTTCTACTCAAAATTGGTTTTTGTCTCAACCTTTTTTTATTGTGTCGACAGATGTATCGAGGTGGGAAGATATGCCTGACGGTGCATTTCAAGCCTCTCTGGGCCAAAAACTGGTAAAGTTGCAGTTTTTATTTTGGTTACATAGACATTACAAGAGAAGCATGCAGTGGCTTTAAGTTCGATGAATCGAGGAATTATGAAGTCTTTAGATGTTACATTAGATTGCTTTGTTGTCTACCGATCATCAATTATGTCTTGCAAGTTGATCGAGCAGCGATACTCCCTTTGTTGGCATTGACGTTGATGAATGGCTTTTGTTTATGCAGTCCTCGGTTTGGTATAGCTCATGCACTTTGTTTGGGGCTGGCTCCATGGCTTGCTGCAGAGATTCCAATTCTTGTGGACTCTGGCATGATTAAGCACAAAGATGACGCTGCCTCATCTGCTGAATCTTAGTCCATGTAACCTGTCATTCAATTTCAGAAATGTTGAGGTGTTTTTATCAGTAATAGCTGGACACAGAAATGACTCAGGTGGATGTGTATTGTCAAATTAAACTCTTAAATGAACCCCAATAAAGATTTTTAAGCTATTGCAATGTTCTTCTATATAATTACTTGCACAATGTGTCATGTTCCTGGGAATGCTTCTTCTTGTTTCACTCGTCTGCTGGATATTCGAGCAAAAAAGGAAGATCCAATACCGCAAAACTGAAGTCTGTTTTATAGTTGTTGAAATCAACGACTTGTATTGCATTTGGTATGCTAAGTTGATACCAGTTCAGTGACTTGGAAACGAAGATAGCATGGATGAGTCAAAGAAGCATATATAGCCTAGAGACCATATGTATTGTTCCTAACATCATTAAGAGAGAATTTTTTGGCAGAACGCATGTGCATTTCTGGTGAATTAAAATGGCAAAGAATTTGGAGTCAGAAGGCAGGTAATATGACGAATGGTTCTCTTTTGTTTATCAACCTGCCTTTACGTTAGTAACAACCTGCCTTTACGTTAGTAACAACCTGCCTGTAAGATAGAAAGGTTCGTCGATCCCAAAAATACAAGACTTACCATTTCATAAAACTGTTCTCGAGGCAAAACAACAACAAAAAACATAATATATTTGATCGAGGATGTTTCATCTCATCTATATAAAATATATCCATGTCAAGATCTGATGTTACAAAGAAATGATACAACAGCAACAACTATTGATTTCCTGTCGACCTGTCCACCAAAACTCGTCTTTCCATATTAATTTACAGTTACACTGCACTTCTTCTCATTCTTTCCCTGAAACCCAGAATCTATGTATCCTGTTTCGTTTAACAAGTTATGAGGTATTCCATAAGCCGCAGTATCCAACCTCGCTGCAGGATCTTTGTCTACAAGTAGTGGCATCAACTCCACACTCTTTGTCGCTCCAACACCTATGATTGATCTGCTCGTCAGGAACATGGCAAACACTCTCTCTGTGTTGTTCAGGACGCCTAGAGTTGAGAGTCATCGATGGACAGACTTGCAGTGACAACGCACTTGCTCGACTTTCCCATGTCCCGCTCTGCAAATTTGCAAATTCCTAAGTTAGAAGAAGCTGAGAAAGGACTAACAATGCATTCAAACTCGACTCAAGTAGTTTAATGCATGCCCCTCTTATCTATTAACAACTGAAAATACCGCTGCTTATCTGCCCGATCGCTAGTGCACACTGAATAGGTAGTGTAAAGTGTAAACTATGCATACAGGTCTTATTTCTTCCAAAATGATTAAAGGTGGAACAAGAGTAAGACCTTTAGATACGTCCCGTTGCCTGAGAAATAGTTTTCCGGTAGTTTTTCATGCCAGGAGCTCATAACTTGTAGAGGGTGGCCCTCTGTTGTAAATATATAATTCTTTTTGGCCACAAATGAATCATCAAAGAGGAGATATAAGTACTTGCACCTGTGAATTTGAGATGATGACCAATATGATGTTCTGATATTGTTATAGGTTAGGAAAAAAGTTATGTGTAAGGAAGTGAAAGTTAATTTTACGTTTCAGCGAGAAAGAAACTATGCTGATGATCTTCCAGTTGCATGGTCGTCACATCTTTAATACTTGCAAATCCCCCTGCTACCTTTGTGTACAGATTTAGAGATTTTATAATTGTTTCGCCAACATCTAGGTACCATGGGTCTGCATAAAGAAGGAGCAAAGGGTTGAAATAGAGATTTATTGTCATTAGAGTGATGCCTAAATTATGGTAAGACAATAATATAACACCTTTTGTAGCTTGGTATAGGTAGAACGTGGATTCTGCTAATTCAGGACGTAGTGGATAGTACTTCATAGTTGGATGTATTACTTGATGATCCAGTAGGTACCTGAACAAAGCTTTTGTTCAGCGTCCTTTAGATCAAACAGCAAACTTGAAAATGACTGAGAACTGAATACATACCTCTCAGGTAATACACCAAACTTCTCCCATACATGGAAAAACTCGCGGTGTGATATATTTGCAGCTGCGATATCTCCAACGAGAACCTATTTTTAAGAACTTAAGCATGATAATTAGATGAATCCCCTTTTCAACTGTTCTTTCCCTGATTTTCAAGTAATCCATCCACTCATTATACCTGCAGACCAGGCCAAAACGCCTGAAGACTTGTGAGCTGCCAATAAGTTGGTTTCCCACTCCACATATTAGCTTCATGGTACCTAAACCAGGTAGATAAAACTCATTACTATATCTAGCAATTCTCAGGATTGGCATAGTAGAAGTCTTAGTGCCATAATAGAGATTGTGGAAGTACATTTTTTCAGTCTAGTATATTACCAAGGCCCGTGTCTGAAGTACTTTTGAGATGCCAGATAAGCAGAACGAAACATTTGCCAGTAGTCTTCTTTTCCAAAAAGAATATAAGCCTTCAAGAGGTATTCATAGAAAGAGTCAACCCCTTTCAAAGACCAAAAATGAAATTACACATCAGTGCCACGTCGATCTAATGCATGAGTTAATTCCACACATATCAGAAAAATGATTTTGACTATATCTTCGGGAAAATGGAACTGCTTCTAGAATCTATGTGAATGAAAAACATACCAGCTCCAATGCTGGAGGAGTACCCTAGCCATTCCCCAGTTATCACATCCAATGTCGTCCCAAGCAGATCTAATGAACTTCGCATCCTCCATAGCTGACGAAGTGCACGTAACGCAGCTGATTCAAATCTAGGGTCACCAGTGAGCCGTGATAATGCTCCCATTTCAAGAATGAGAGAGCCTAAAGTGTTAAATGCATATCAATTCATTCATGAGCACATTCGGAAAAACTAGTTTCATCAAAGAAAAGTATTTGTTTATATGTGCCACTAGAATGTAAAAGAAATAAGGAATAACAAGATACATACCGCAACCTGAAGTGCTTGTTTCACTTGTCTCATTCTCCATTACTCCATTCTGCCCAAACATAATATTGGGGTCAACTATCACTTTACAAGAAAAGTAGAAGAACGAAGCTTAAACTTCAGCAACTACAAGCACATAAACCTTAGAACTAAATTACAATTCTCAAAGTAACTGTTCCTTTTCACATTTGATAGCCAAGATTTCAGATGTACTGAAGTACATTTATACCAGGTGCAGTGACATTTCAGTACCTTCAAATTAATCCATGCATATGGTAACCCTGTGGGTGTTTTAAATGCTGGTAAAAAGCGTTTTCCAAGGTCTTCGGCTAATCGAAGAAGCTGATTGTTGTAGGAACCCTGAATCAACCTATTAGTTGGATCTATTGCAAGAAGATGAGCAGAGATAAGTCCTCCAAGAACTCTTATATTGCACTACAGATCATAAGCAAAAAGAGCACCAGTTAGAAGCATCAAACGGGAGTAAACTCATTTATGGAACTCAGGAACACAACCAAAGAAATTTGGCCACTTAATGGACTAGATTCCTATAAGAGAAAATAAATTAAGCTTCGTATGAAGTCACCAGGTGATCATATTTTACCTCAAAAAGGTTGACCCGTGCATCAATATCAAATGTAAGATTTTCTGAGAGCCAGAGAATCCCCTTTTCGAATTCCGTATTGTTCCCCAAAATAGCAAGGCTGGGAACACAAGAAAATCATGGGAAACTGGTATTTAAAAACTACTTACGGAATACTTTCACTTTGGCACAACATACCTAGATAAGGATTCAACAAGCGTCACAGCTGATCCATTATAATCTGTTGGCAGATGTTCAAGCTGGAAATCAGAAATCTTAGAGTTAAGCTTCTGGTTCAAATCATTTATGATGCTCTAAAGCTAGTAAGTTACCTTCAGATTTCCAAGCTCACTAAGGGAGTCTGTGAAACTTTTTGTAAGAGGCTTCAGCTCATCATGCTGTTTGAGTTCAAACGTAATGGACTTTAAACACAGCAGCCAGAATCCATCAACTTATAATGATAAGTTGAAGTAATTCACTAACCGGAAATGCGTAAGTCATGTAGTTGTCATACGCATGATAGAACCTGTAAAGCGAGACAAGCAAGTAAGAAAATGTCATCAATTCGCATTCATTGGGGCAACAGCTGGTCACTTATATCTCTCAAGATGAAATCTATTACGAGGAACAAAATGGCTAAACCCAGAAAGGTCAAAAGGACGAATGACTTGAATTTTGTTTACCAAAAAAGTAAGCGCAAATCTGAAAATCAACTGAATTCAAGAATGGGTCATGAAAGAATTGAAACCAAAAACGGTGCTTACATCTCGCGTACTTTCTCTCGCATTAGTTTCTTCTTGACATCGAGATGCTGCGAAGAGGGGTTAACGAAGAAAGCGAGAGAAAGAAGTAAGCAGAGGAATAGACGCTTGGAATGGACAGGATACGACATGATCGAAGCTTATCAAACAAAATCAAATCAAATGAGAAGAAGAAGAAGAAGAAGAAGAAGATGATGAAGGAAGTATGCATATAATCCCTCGACACTCCGCCGCGTCTGATCTCGTTTCGACCAACGTCTGGCCTTTTTCTAACTCGGGATCTGTTCCTCTCTTACAATTACCATTCTGACCTTTTTCACAGGTAACAACAAATTCCACCCCCAAATTCCAAAGACAAACTTTTTTTCCTTTTCTTTTTTTTTTTTGTCAACATCTTCTTCCTTTTTTCTTGCTGAACGAGCTGAAATATTAAAAAGTGGCAAAACAAAAAGGTCCGATAACGAACGGTGGACAAAGTTTCCTTGTGCTTTGGATTGCTACTTTCACTTTGTCTATGAGTGATTATTCGAAGTGGTGATCTCTCCGGTTTCTTCTATTTGCATTTTTTTCTATCCATTTATGCCATTTAGGTAGTGGCGAAGCCATCATAGTAATTTATGGGGTCAAATATTTTTTCAAAGAAAGATGAATTGCCGAATACAGGTAGCCCATTGCGGTAGTCACTTTACAAATCCTCAAGATATTAGTAGGCTAGTTGACAAAAAAAAAAAAGACAAATTTAATTTTAAGAAATTATTAGTACACAAAATTATATCAAAGACATATCATTCGTTCATTTGTGTTACAAAAATTATGTATCACTATTTTATTTTCCATAGTATATATCAATCACATATTTTTTGATAAAACAAACTATGTAGTACTAAAAATAAATTTTCAATACGATTACATTACCAAATAGTTGTTTCTTAATATTCTATATGTAGCATAATTCAATTTTTCAACCAATTAAATTTAGATTTAATTAAAGTTGTGCAAGTTAGATTATTTTTGTTGTAGTGATTTATTGTCAATATAGAAAAGACAAAAAGATGAGCAGAAAGAAAAGAAATAAACTTAGGTTAATTAGGTTATGTAAATGCACATGGGTTTTACTTTTATTTTATATTAGGCTAAAGATGTTTATGGTTGGGTTAGAATTAAATTAATATTTTATGCGTGTCAATATTATTTCAAAAAAAGGTGTCAATTGTTAAAAAATTAATAACCATACACATATTTTTAAAAATCTATGGGTATCATGTGACATTCAACTTTGTTCAGCTAAATGTGTGACCAAAAATAATCTGAATGCACCTTGGTCTCACATTCAGCTTTGTTCGGTTTCTTTCCTCGACTTCATGCAGTTTTGGTTTCGTCAGTGTTTGCTTTAATATCTTTCTTGGATTGCTTGTAGTTTGGTTTAAAATACAATTTATGCATTAAAATAATATATAGGAAATAATTTACAATATACATAAAATAAAAAATAATAATTTGCTTTTTAAAAAAATTGCTCAATTTCTTGAGTCAATTGCAAACATAATCCTCAATTTTTCTCTTTCCAATTTTTTTACCATTTTAATATTGTTAGTCTTGACAATTTCAAATATGCCATTATTTACTTTTTTATTTTTTACATAACAGAAAAAACCAAAAAGACAAAAATATCTTTACCACTTATTTACAAAAAAATTATTTTCATCAATTTTTCCAACCATTCGTGAACAACAAAACTTGAGTTCTAAATGCTCATCTACCAACTAAATTCGACCATTATCAACCCATAATGAAGTTTATAACTTCATATTCTTCAATTTTTTTCAAGTTTAAATAGGGGAGACACATAGTAACAACAGCGAAGAAAGAAACACGGCAGCGGCTGGAGGAGAGAAGGTATGAAGGTGAAACTTTCCCATACAAAGAAAAAGAATTCAAATTCGCGAGAAAAAAGAGAATGAGAAACCTTACTAGGGGTCTACGAGAAAAGTGGCCATGGCAGCTGGAAGAGAAATGAGCAACGAAAAAGATAGAGACGAAAGGGAAAGAAGTGAGAGTAAAAGAGAGAGGCTTGCAAATGAGAAATAGGTTTCACCTTTGTAAAACCAAGTTTATATGTTGGGTAACTTTTAACTAGTAAAATAAAGCCCAATGAGCTTATATTTGAATTTTTAGACTTTTATGTAGATTTTACTTTAAGTCTAAACGTAAATAGACTATATAAAAAGTCTACATATGTTTCTAAATCATATAGCCTAAATATTATTTAATTTAAATAAAATAATAACTTTGAAGAAATTTATATTTTATTCGATGCTCAAAATTTCAATAAAACTTGTATAAAGAGATTACATTCAAAAGTTTGTAAAAACTTATAAATATTACATGATTATCAATTTATGATGTCAAATTTTAAGATATTAGATAATATTCTACATGATTACAAACTTATAATGCCAAACCTTAAAGAATATGATTTTTTCATAAATTTTAGTTTTTATATCTCATAATTTAAAGTTTATATTTTGGATATGCATACAATTATTTAATCCAATTATATTTTATTATTTTGTTAATTTAAAGTAAACTAAAATAACGAAGTAAACTTCATATGTAGATTACCTTGTCTACTTACGGGTATATTTTACATGTAGTCTACTTACGAGTAGATTTTTATTGTAAACTATACAAGATTATAACTGTAATTGTGATTCTGTTTTTTTGTTTAGTTATGTAAGAAAATATTGTAATTTCACTAAACTTATGAGTTAGTTTTGCATTTGACTCAAATTATGGTATATTTTTGTATTTGCAACCAATTTTAAGTCATTTTAGTCAACTCCTCCTTTTATATTTTCACATAATAATATAATACAACTTTATAAATACAAAAATACTAATACAAATGATATATTATTGGAAATTTTGAATAGATAACTATAAGTTCTAGTGAAATTGGAAACTAACTATTTACTATTTACTCAAAACTGTTCACTTTTTTTGACCAAAATATCTTTGTTAGAGCTGCAATACTATTCTTATATGTGTGATATGTATGCGTTAATCTATAACATTACTACTGCATAATTTAAATTATAGTGTTAACAAACATGTTACATGTTTTACTATTGTTATCTGTGTACTATTATTAATATTATAGATATACTACTACTTTACTTGTTAATTTAAGAGTTTATAAATATAATATATTTGCTATCAGCCCATTACATTGTTTATAATGTAACTTCAGTTATTTCCCGTGTACCAAATGTACATAATTACTCGTTACTTACTTGTCAAACATGTAACTTACATGTCTAACATGTATCTTAAATATATAAGTATTTTGAATATATGTATATGTGTTTACTTATATTTCTAACATGTACATATAAATAATACGGGTATTTCGGTGGTGGGGTCAATAGTTAGTTTCTCAATTTATAAAAATATATAGTTTATTTTTTAATTAGTTAAAAACTTATAGTTAGTTTGCTAATTCATCCTATATAAACATGGGCATAATACTCAAAACTCGAATCTAAACTCGAACTTGACCCGAAATAAGAGGAACCTAAACCAAACCAAAATCTATAAAATACTCAAATGAATTTTACATTGTGAGAGTGTGGATATCCAAACCCGATCGGATAAAATCTGAAACCCAAACAAATTCCCAAAATACTCGAAATATATAATATATTTACACAAATAATTATATATACTTTTAATTAAATAAATAATTAAAATTTCAAGTAGAAATTTAAATAAACTAATCAATTTATAATCAATATAAGTACATTAAAATATTAAATATTTTAATTAAATTAAGATTTTTAAGATTTTTTTTTAACTTTTTGAAAATATTTCGATTAAAAATTAGTTAAAAAACCTGGGTACTTGAACCCGACCCGATCCAAAATAGGATACTTTATAAGAACCAAACCCAACCCGATCCTGGAATTTAATACCGACCCAAACCCACAAAATGTTCGAACATGTCTTATATAGACAAACCCAAAATACCTAAAACCCCAAAGAATCGACCCAATCGGATTTGGCTACCTGAATGCCCAAAGCTAATCCTATATAATTTAGATTCAATTGATGATATATAATAATAATAATAAATACTATTTAATTTCATATTTAATATATAGAAAATCAATAATGAGATGAAATTTAAAAAAAAAATAAAAAAAGAAAACCTTGATAAAACAAGCGGCTTCTGCAGCTTAGCTGGGAGGATCGGGACTCCGATCCGACAGAAAAAATCTTTCTTTTCGAGCGCGGGATCTCCAATTGCAGGAGCAGCTGGAGCGGGTAGCCGGCCAAATGACTACAGGATCATCGGTTTACTCTACCTCAATTCACCATTTCGAACATATGTTGAAATTTTTAAAAGATATATTAAAGATAAATAAATAAAAATAAGTTTTAAATACAAGTTTAAAAGCTTAAATGAAAACATGACTCATGTTTACCTAAATGAATATATAAATGAATGTATGTCTACAAATCTTAATAAAAATAGATCAAATCCTAATTGAATATAAATTTGAAACCCTAAATGAACGCGAGTCAAAAATATTTAATGAATACATATCTAAAAAGCTAAATAAGACGAATATAAAAAAAATTGAAAATTGTAATGTATCAAATTATTAAATGTTTAGATTCATATATAAGATTATTATTCTTATCTTTATTCAACTTTTTGAGCTCCTTTTCCTTTTTCTTTGAAGAGAGCATTATTGCAAGTTTGGAAGAAAAAGTTGAAGAAAACCTTTATTGCAAACCAAAACTATAAAATTAAGACCATGTACGAGGTTTTCCGATAAAAAATTTAAGAAGACTTGGATTCTTTTTTTTTTAACCATTTTCTTCTTAAGACTATATTAATTAAGTCTGGTACAAGGGTCACTAAAGGCAGATCTATCTAAGGCATCATCTAATTGATTGTCCAATATAGAAACATAAACAAAAGCGATAGAAAGAAAAGTTCCTGATGTCGGATCCTATACCATGGATCTTTGCGATAAAATTCTGGTTGTAATGCTCTGGATTATGATCGATGAATCTGAGTAAAGCCTCAAACAAGTGAAGCCATGGGAGATTGCATCTTCCAATGCAGACCTAGTTGTGATGGCTTTGCGATTAGGGTGGATGGGATATGAAAGATGAGATATGAAGTTTGGATTGGGATTGAGTCACTGTTCTGACTAAAGATCCATCCAATTCCTGTGGATTTGATTTCCTTTCTCCATGAGGCGTCTGTATTGCAGGTAGTCACCGAATATGCTTGAGAGTAATGTTGTTGTTGGTGTGAAGTCGTAGATGTTCTCCGATGCTGAGATTGTGCTTTTATCCACTCTTTTGATTCAACAGTTGACTTTGTTACCACCTCTTCAGGGGAGAAGGACTTTTTGTTAAAGAAGATTTTATTTTTTTGCCTTCCATAAATTCCATAAAACCCAAGAGGTAACAGAGAAATCGCTTGATCCTTTTACTTGTTTCCATATGTATGCAAATGATTGATTTGCGGGGAGGACTGGTTTTCTACAGAGTGGTACCTTTCTCCGCGTATACTGTGCAAAATCCCAATAAAAGAACAAGTGGGATACAATTTCACTCTCTCCACAATGCTGACAATTGGGTTCCACATTCTCCACTCTTGATTCTAGATGTTCCTTTACTGGTAAGGCTTCAGCTTTTAGCCTCCAAATATATGAGATCCAGTTTAAGGTACTATTCGAGTCATGTAGTTCCGCTTGATTTTCTTCCAGGTGTGAGTAATAACCCATTTTGACTGTATATTTTTGTGAGTTGTGCTTTAACCAAAAATTTTTTGTCTCATATTTCTGTATGAGTGATTTTCACTTGCAAAATATCATTCACATAATAGGAAAGATTTTGTTAAGCTTCCTAATGTCCCACTCTTTTTTGTTTGTCGTGAGAAGCTCATAAACTTTCATATCTTTTGTTGCTTCTGTAGGTGGTCCAAATAAGGTCATGAGTGGTGAATGAATAAGCCAAGCATCCTTCCACACATTGATTGATTCGCCAATGCCTACTGCCCACCCAAGGTTCTTTTTTCAGCAGTTGGGGTCCCAAAACTATGCCTCTTCAACCATGTGATGCGTTACTCGTTGTTGTAGCCTTAAATAAGCATTTATCCTTGTAATACTTGCCATTTAGTGATTTGGCTATGAGTGACTGAGGTTTGGCTAGTAGTCTCCAGGCTATAAGCATTGTATCACTTGAATATTTAATGTGTCGAAAACCAAACCTCCTTGCTTTTTTCTTCGTGAAAGTTTTCTCCATGAAACTCATGCCATTTTCCTCTTTTGCATTTTATTATCCCACCAGAATTCGGGTCATGGATGACTGATTGTATACGCTTGGAAATTGAGTAATAGCTTGCTGTCTTTTGATAAATTTTGGTTAAAGTTAAAATAGGTCTTTCTTGGTTCTTCTAAAATGCTCGATTAGTCCAAGATATTTACCAACCCCTTATTCTTGTGTGATCCCCAAGTCCCTTTTGATTTTTTGCTTCATGAAACGAGAAATGTGTCTTGAAAAAGTGATGGTCGATTTTTGTGTATTGATGATTTGACTCAAGGTTTCCTCATACTATTTTAGAGTCCCTTTCAATGTTGAGATACTCTTTTGATTTGCACGACAAAAAAACACAGTGTCATCAACAAAAAGTAAATGATTTATCTTAAAGCTTCTTCTTGCAATGCTTAGCCCTTGAAGTCTGTTTTCTGTTTGAGCATTCTTGCAAAGGCCTCTGAGAAACTTCATTGCAAAGAATAAAGATGTAAGGGGATAAGGGGTCCCTTTGTCTTATTCTTCTTTGTGGGTGGATTTTTCCTCTTGGTGTATCATTCACTAGTATAAAATAAGTGACTGTCTAGAACTTGTTGGATAAATGACTATTCTAAGTGATCGTACGCCTTACTCATGTCTGTTTTGACCGCAATGTATCCATGTTTCTTGGTTGTAGATGTTTTGAGTAGATGTAGCATCTCGTGGGTGATCAAGACATTATCCGATATAGCTCTATTTGCAACAAAAGTTTACTGATTTTCTGAAATTAACTTTGGAAGTAATGGTTGTAACCTCTTTGTGAGGATCTTAGAGATGATCTTGAAGTAAACATTGGATAGGGTTATTGATCAAAAATTTTTAACTCTTTTAGCATCCTTGATCTTTGGTATCATTTTAATGTATGTTTCATATATGTTTTTGGCATATTACTAGACTGGAAGAATGTTTGAATTTCATAGATTATAGCTGGCCAACTGGATGGATAAAAACTTACTGGAAATCCGTCCGACCCTGGTTCTTTCTCACCATTAAGGTCGAAAGCAACATCTTTTATCTCAGGGGCAGAAGGTATAACAATTAGTTGATCATTTAAAGCTCTAGATACCTTTGGTATAGTGCATTTGTAATTGTATTGTTGTTGCTTGTATTTGATGAAGCGAACATCGACTTTAAATAGTGCACTATGGTCTTTGAGATTATCTCTTCATGGTAACTTGGTATGCCTTTGGAATCTTCAATCATAAATATATTGTTGCTATCTTTTTTGCGTGTAGTTACAACATGGAAGTAGCTTGAATTTTGATCCCCTAGTTGGAGCCAAAATACTTTGTGTCTCTATATGCATCTTGGAGTTATGTGTTTAGCCTTTGGATTAACACGTCATTTGTGATATGACTTACGATTTCCTTCTCAATTGCACGTTTGAGTTCATCTAGTCTTTTTGTCTTGTTTGTTATCTTTTCTTTACTCCATTGAGATATTGATGCTCTTGTATGAGATGTAAGTTGTCTCAATGGAGCATTCATGACTTTTTTCCATGTGTGGTTTATGATTTGCTTTAGCTCTTCATCCACTTTGTGTCTACAGTCAAATCTGAAGACTCCTCTTTTCTTTTTTCGTTGACGTTCACAGCAGGTAATGATTGGTTTGTGGTCGGAGCCTTCAAGTATGAGATACTCAATTCGGCATGCATGATAAATTTCCAGCCATTTGTTGTTTGCCATAGCACGGTCCAGTCTGCTTCTAACCACATGAGAATAGTGAATCATTTTCTAAGATAAAGCATCTCCAATGTGTTGTAGATCTATAAGATCACAAGTGTTTATGAAGTTTCTGAAATCTTTGAAGGTACTTTTAGACTTGGGAAGTCTACTTTTTTCTCAGAATTTCCTCTTATATCATTAATATCACCAGTACAGAACGTATGTGCGTCGCATAACTCAGCCAATGCTTCAATTCTCTGGCATATGTTCTATCTTTGTGCTTTATTTGGGTTTCCATATATGAATAATCCATAGAAAGCCTTAACCTAAATTCTGATGAAAGTGTCAAATAAATTAGTATCAGAGGTAGATATTTGAAGATCCAGATCTTGGCGCCACATAAGAGCCAGTCCACCTCCTTCATGGCCTTGAAGAGAAACTAATTGGAAACTAGAAAACCCTCATAATCTGATAATCTTTATTACAACTTCATCAGAGTTCTTATGAATATCTTTAAGTTGACGAACTGTCAAGGGGTATCCTAAAACATGACAGTTCTAGCTCATTAGCTTTAAGGAAGAGGAGCTGATATATTTCGAAAATCCATCTCATCTTGTATGTAAGTTTCCTTGATCTTGCAGGTAGTGGAGGAACTTCCATTGGAGTCGATTGTTGGCTTTTTCGAGGCATGTATAGCATAGTCTTTATCTTCATGGTCTAGTTTGTTGCATTTTGATCAATGTCGTTCCAGCTTCTTATAAACTAGATGTGCTTTTACTTCCATTCCATTTGAAAACTCTACAATAATATGCGTTATAAGCGCTTTTAATCCGTTGATTTCTACTTTCATCTTTGCTCCAACGGTTGTTATTTCACAAGTGGCATAAGTACCAATGGCTCGGCCAATTTTCTTGAGTCTAATGTCCGACCATAGGTGCAAAAAAATACCTCAGACTCGAATCCAGAATAATACTTGCTAGGGGAAGCTAGACTCGGCAGTTTTGGAGGATTATCATCCATCTTAGGAAAAGGTATGGTCTATTTTGAAGCACAACTTGCAGATTTTCTTCTCCATCAAACTGAAACTTGAAGATTCCTTGGTCTAGGTCAAACGCTATAATTATGTTTCTTGGTTGTCAGTGCTCAATGAAAAAAGGAATGAAGGATCTAACTCTTTGCTATTGTAGGTTGGTCACCCTCCCAGTCATAGTTAAAGCATGATTCTTGACAAGGTCTGAGGAATCAAAATTTGGGATTCTAACTTTGAATATTTGTTCTTCTTAATCTGAGTGCTTACATCTTCTTTCATCATACGTTTTGCTATTTTCTTTGTTTCCCAAATAAACTTCCATTCTTGTCAAAGAGTAAAACATAGTGGTCTCGGGCATTGGTAACTATAAATCCAAGGAGGCTTTATATGCTTTTCAGCAGAGAAAAGGGTAAAAGGGAACTTTGCTTTTCAGCAAGAAAAAACCTAAATAGATAAACTTTGCTTTTCAGCAAGAAAAGACCATGATTTGCAGCAACAAGGATAAAAGAAAGAAGATCCAAACCATCAGGTAAAAGGATATTGCTTTGTAGAGAGCTTAAGGTAGATACCGCTCGACTTTATTATCCTTTTGAGATTTCTTGATGGCGAGCTTGGAAGATCTTTGTCTAAAATGGGTGCTTTTCTTAAGCTTGCTTCATTAAGATTAAGTTTCAAAAGTTTCTTTTATTATAAGTAGAAAGAAAGCTCCACAAAAACTTAGTCTGGGGTAGTTGTTTCCGAGAGAGAATATATATATACTAATATATTTGGATTCTTTCATGAGATATTGACCCTAACAAAAAGAAAAAAGAAAAAAAAATTCAACCACCAGAATCCAAACATTTCAACCTAACACGAAGAAAGGTTGCTCCTTTGTTTAGAAAACTTGCACATTTATTTACTTCTTAATGCTTACTTGCAACTAAAAAGGAAGAAAATCAAACATTAAGCATCGAAAAAACAATATAGACCAAAAACATTGTTGTTTCTAAAATCTCCACTCATCAAAAATCTTTCATTTCGAATGAGATCGGGTTTCTATTTTAGATTAATTACAATCATCAAACACAAAAAAATGTTATTTTTTAGAGGAAAGTTTGAAATTTGCACATTTCTTTTAATTTTTGATACTTAGTTGCTATCAAGAAAGAAGAAAATTAAAACATTGTTGATCCTAAAATTTTCACTCATCAAAATGCCCTAATTCGAATGAGATCGAGTAGAAGTAGCAATCAAATAATATTTCTTTAATTATGATTTATTTGGTTTACTTAGAAAATTTTATCGCTTTGTAAAATTACACATAAATTTTTTAGATAACTTAAAGAAAAATGACTCAAATAGTCTACAAATATATGGTAATTACTCAAATATAGATTTTGGTTGATTAATGCTCTAGTGTGGTAGACTTTGGGTTTTTGGCAGAATTTTGTAGAGATTTTTATTTTAAACTGTTTTCTTGTTTATTTTTCACAGATATGGGGGATTAGGAGAAGTACCTTGTGAGGGCTGTTGGAATAGGAAAAATCTCGTTGTGGACCCGACCCATCAACCACTACTGCAATTTGAGGAAGATAATAGAGTTGAGAAGTCTTATTGGCATTGATGCTTATGATGAGATATAAAAGAATTATTAACTTGGGATTATACTGCAGTTTGCCGTCACAAGGTTCTCATAGAGCACCAACATGTTGAACACTTGTTTGGTAATATGCTTCACACACCTAATATGAATGAGGTGTGGGTGTTCACCGATGGTTGGTCAATGAGATTTTCTCTACATGAGTTTTTACCACATCACACAGATGAATTGTGGGTTGCCTAAAGGTAATGATGCAAACTTAGCTTCAGGAGAGTTATTGGCTGACATGGGTTTAAACCACGGTGATGGTTAAACATGGGCAGAGTTTGAAATGACATTAAAGGGATGCAAGGATTAGTCTTTTGCCAAAAGGAAAATGGTGGGGTTGCTAGTGGTGTTATATATTGTAATATTTAGTTTGCACAAGAAAAGTAGGATCCCAGTTTTCTATGCTAAAATTGTGATGGATCCTAA